>JBCEWE010000460.1:1410000-1715000 GCA_039877035.1 Silurus lanzhouensis
TGGATAGTGCATGTAAAGAAAACACACGCAAGAACATGTGAGGACTTGAAAATACATTTTCCAATGTTTGTCATATAGAAACGTTATAATCTTTGGGGCAGCTTGAAACAAGATAATGGAATGCGATGTATCTGGCAAGTTTTGAAAACTTAAGGTTCTCTTCTTGTAATAGAATTTGAATAGGATAAGAGATTGAGGCAAACTATACAGGTTTGGTTTTGGGAATAGACTGTTTTTTCCAATATTATATTTTTTGTACATACAGTAACGAAAACAACAACAAAGAAGGAATAAAGGACTGGAGTTTATGATGAGCCTTGTTGTGGGTGTCTGTGATCTGGATGCCATTAGGAAGCCAAATTTTCCCCAAAGGAACCTTCACCATGTTCCTTTGCAACAACTTCACAAATACTTTGGACAATAAATTTTTTTATCTGCCTTGGTATTAGATTTGAAAACAGAGACTTTTCTGCAATAGAATTCAATTAGGATAAGCGGATGAGGCAAATTGTACTGTTTTGAGACTGTAAATAGACTTGGTTTTTCCCAGTATTATAATTTTCCAACTGTATAGTTTTGCTCTTCTTTGCTGACAGGATTCACAACTGTGTTGACAGAACAATGGACAAAAGAATATTGTGCATTCTGAGATGCTTTTCTGTTTGACAAAGTTGTAAAGAATGTTATATTAGCAATTTCCAATAAAGAAAAACCTGGCTCAGTTGGTAACATACCTGTACGAAACTCACTAGTTCCGCACTGAGAAAAAGAAAGACAGGCAAAATGTCTCTTGTTCACCAAGCAGAGCTTTCTTTTTTTCTTTCATTTTCACCCTGGGCCTTTTCCTTTCTGAGGCCCCACTTGAATTGAAACAGAGCGCACTGATTAGTCTCAGCTGCAGGTGTTTATTACCGCTCGTTCCGTCTGGCTCCGCCTTCCGCTGGCACATACCCCCAACACCGACTCAGACCAGGGAACCGTCTGGCCTGAGTTGACGCCGGCCTTGGCTGCAGCATCCTCCTTGGCCTGGTTCCGTTCCCTCTGCGGGAAAGTCTCCCTGGCATCATACCCCTCTTCCAGCACGGGTTTCAGCACCACTGTATCAATTCCCACTGGTTCTGTGCTGGAGGAAAGAGAGACAGGCAATAGTTCACCAAGCAGAGCTGTCTTTCTTTACATTCCTTTTTTACAATCACGATTTGGGACGCCTTTCTATCTTGACATCCGCCGGCGGCCACACACTCACTGCTGGCACAACACCCATTCACTGTCTTCTCATTCAGAAGAAAGGTGTTACTGTACTTTTAACAGCAAACCAAAAGGATTTAACCAAGAATGTCCAAAGTTTTCCATGATAATGTCCCTATCTCCTGTACTCAGTTCTCTCTTACACACTTCACTGTGTAATATACACTGCACTCTTAGTGCCAGTCCCTAGCCCAGATAAATGGGGAGGGTTGTGTTAGGAAGGGCATCCAGCATAAAACATGTGCCAATCAAATATACGGATCATGAATCAGGATTTCATACCAGACAGTCAAAGCCTGGGTTACCAACGACCGCCACAGGTATCGTTAGCCTACAGCAGGGGTGTCAAACTCAAATTCACAGTGGGCCAAAATTAAAAACTGGGACAAAGTCACGGGCCAAACTCAATATTTTTGAGAGATAGCTGATATGATGGAGGGGAGAAAGGTAGATATGTTGTGTGTTTAGGAGACCAAGTGGAAAGGGAGAAAGACCAGGGACATTAAAGGTCGGTTTAAACTATTCTTTCATGGTGTGGATGGAAAGAGAAATGGTGTAGGGTAGATCCTGAAGGAAGAGTACAGTAGGAGTGTAGTGGAGGTGAAGACAGTTTCTGATAGGGTTATGACATGAAGCTGGAAGTTAAAGGGTTGATGATAAATGTCATCAGTGCCTATGCTCCACAAGTCGGCTGTGAGATGGAGGAGAAGGAAACATTCTGAAGTAAGTTAGATGGAGTGGTAGAGGGTGTACCTAGGAATGAAATATTGGTGATTGGGGCAGACTTTAAATGGGCATGTAGGTGAAGGGAACAGGGGTGATGGGTAGGTATGGTCTTAAGAAGAGAAATGTAGAAGGGCAGATGGTGGTAGATTTTGCTAAAAGGATGGAAATGGCAGTGTTGAACACTTTTTTTAAGAAGAGGGAGGATCATAGGTGGACTATGACAGCATCGGATGGTGGTCTGTAGGATGGTTTTAGAGGTGAAGAACAAGAGGAGGAGAGTGAGGACTGAAAAAAGAATAAGATGGTGGAAACTGAAGGAGGAAGACTATAGTGTGAGATTCAGGAAGAGGTCAGACAATGTCTCGGTGGTGGTGAAGAGGTGCTGAATGATTGGGCAAATAATGCAGAAGTGATAAGGGAGGCAGCTAGAATGATACTTGGTGTGACATCTGGAAATAGAAAGTAAGACAAAGAGACATGGTGGTGGAATGAGGAAGTGCAGGAGAGCATAAGGAGAAAGAGGTTTGCAAAACAGAATTGGGATCAGCAGAGTGATGAGAAAAGTAGGTAGGAGTACAAGGAGATGCAGCAGTAGGTGAAGAGGGATGTGTCAAAAGCCAAGGAAAAGGCATAAGAGAAGCTGTATGAGAAGTTGGACACAAAGGAAGGAGAAAAGGATTTAGACCAATTGGCCAGGCAGAGAGACCGAGCTGGGAAGGATGTGTTGCAAGTTAGAGCATTAAAGGAAGGAGATGGAAATGTGTTGACTAGTGAGGAGTGTGTGTTGAGAAGATAGAGGGAGTATTTAGAGTAGAATTAGTAAGGAGGAAGTAAGAGCAGGAGGATGAAGAATGGAAAGTCGGTAGGACCCGATGACATACCAGTAGAAGCATGGAGATGTTTAGAAGAGATGGCAGTGGAGTTTTTAACAAGATTGTTTAACAAGATTCTGGAGGGTGAGAGGATGCCTGAGGAATGGAGAAGGAGTGACCGATCTTTAAGAATAAGGGAGATATGCAGACCTGCAGTAACTACAGGGGAATTAAGTTGATCAGTCACACCATGAAGTTATGGGAAAGAGGAGTGGAGGCCAGGCTGAGAGAAGAGGTGACCATCTGTGAGCAACAGTATGGTTTCATGCCGAGAAAGAGCACAACAGATGCCTTATTTGCTTTGAGAATGTTAATAGAGAAGTATAGAGAAGGTCAGAGGAGTTCCATTGTGTGTTTGTAGATTTAGATAAAGCATACAACAGGGTGCCAAGAGAGGAGTTGTGGTACTGTATGAGGAAGTCAGGTGTGTCAGAGAAGTATGTGTGGGTGGTGCAGGACATGTATGAGGACAGTGTGACAGCAGTAAAGTGTTCAGTGGGAATGACAGACTGGGTTAAGGTGGAGGTTAAACTGCATCAAGGATCGGCTCTGAGCCCTTTCCTGTTTGCAGTGGTGATAGACAGGTTGACAGACAGGGTCAAAAAGGAGTCTCCATGGACTATGATGTTTGCAGATGATATTGTGATTTGTGGTGAGAATAGGGAGTAGGTTGAGAAGAGTCTGGAGAGGTGGAGGTACACGCTGGAGAGAAGGCGAACCAATGTCAGTTGAAGTAAGACAGAGTACATGCGTGTAAATAAGAGGGAGGGCAGTGGAGTGGTGCAGTTGCACAGAGAAGAGGTGGTGAAGGTGGAGGAGTTTAGGTACCTGGGGTCAACAGTGCAAAGTAATGGAGAGTGTGTTAGGGATGAGGTAAAAAGGAAGGCTAAAGAGGAGGTTGTGGTGAGGGAAGACAGGTGCAGAAGGTTGGGTTAAAAGTGGCAGATGTAGAGGACAGGGGGTTATGGAGACGGATGATCCGCTGTGGGGACCCCTAATGGGAGAAGCTGAAAGAAGAAAAAGAAGAAGATGATATATTATAGTTTATTAGCGATAATAGTCTAATCATTTGTACCTCAAACATCCTAAATAAACAGTCTGTTGTATTTAAATCCCCTTTTGAGTCAAGTGACTTAACCCCATTTGTTCCTTATGGTATAAGCTATATGCTATTTCATGTACTTTATTATGCATCATGTTTTCTAAAGCAGTAAATGCACTTGTTTTGTATGCACTCTTTATTGAGAGCTTTGATAATTTTCTTAAAATTTTAACTACAAATAACTTTTGAATGATTTTTTCCAGTTCTGCTTTTCTGTGATTGCTTAGGCGACAGATGATTTCTGCACAGGCCATCTGTAAATATGTGACTCAACCAGACTGAATGTTTGGTTCCTGGAAATTCTACATACAGTTTTATTTATATTATTATTATCATTATTAGAGATAAGTATAGTTTTGTTGCATTTTGTCCAACTTCGCATTACCTCGACTGAGGTATGCCAGTGTCTAACGCTGACTTCTGACTTCTAATACCTAATGTGCTTTCACTTTCATTTTCTTTATGCACTGAAAGACAGAGAAACTTTATTGCCAAACATATTCCATCATTTATTTTCCGCATCTGCTTTATCCTGAACAGGGTCACAGTGGATCAGGGCTTCCATTAAAAATAGAATAGAAACAAGTTTGTAGTATTAAAAGTGTTCTAAGATCGTTATTTATGCAGGGAATTGGAATTATTAAACTAACACTGGATGCAGGCCAGGAATGCACTTTGGATAGGAGACTTAAAGAAAAGTCACACAAGAACATGTGAGGACTTGAAATGGTTTATCACGGAATATCACCAATTTGTTTGACTGATTTTCCCGGTCTCTCGCAGATAGCACGATAGACCAAAAAAATGATAGGGAATTGTTTTAATGGAGTTTTATGTTAAATTAATAAAATGTATTAATAAAAAATATTATTACTAATTATAGAATAAAGTAAAACGTTACTACAGTACAGTTCTGTATACATAAAATAGCATTTTTAAGGTGGCATCAGTTTATCGCGGTTTCTCGTGGTTCGTTTTTCGCGATTTAACGGGGGATTACTGTATATATATATGCAGTATAACTGTGCAGAGTAATTACATGATATGGATATGTACAAGTATGAATGTAATATACAGTAGTGCAGTGATAAATGGATGGTGCAAAAATGCCTGGTTGGTAAAAATACCCAGAAAGTGACAAAAGAGTAGTGTTTTTTGTTAACATTGTATGATGAAAAATCATCTGTTTAGTGCAGTAACAGCCACAGGAAAAAAGCTATTCTTCAGTCTGTTTGTGCAGCTCTAAAGGCACCTGAGGCGTCTGCCGATGGGAGAAGGGTGAATAGAACATGGTTGGGTTGAGAGGTATCTTTGATGATGCCTCCCGTCCCTTGCAGACTGCATTTGTTGTAAATGTCCTCTAAGATGGGTAGCTGAGTGCCGATAATTCATTGGGCAGTTTTCACCACCCTCTGAAGGGCTTTACGAAGCATGCAGCTGCTGTACCACACTGAAATGTAAAAGTTCTCCAATATCCTGTAGCATAGACTGTACTTTTTAAGTCTCCTCAGAAAAAAACAGGTGCTGTTGTGCCTTCCTGAACAGGATAGAAGAGTTTAGAGACAAGGTGCGATGTGGATTCCAAGGAACTTAAAGCTGGGTACACACTCAAAAGCAGCTCTGTTGAGTGCCTGAGTGTGATTGCATGTGATTGCCAGCTCATATAAAATGCTCAAAGACCTCTTTCGATTAATAATAATAATAATAATAATAATAATAATAATAAAGATGATAATAATAATCATAATAAGCTAAACATAAAAAGGGCAAACTCTCCCTTAGCAGCCCATGCGTGAAAAATCAAGTCTTATTATTTAGACTCTTTAATATTGTATAGTATACAGTGGGGCAAATAAGTATTTGATACACTGCAGATTTTTCAAGTTTTCCCACTTACAAAGATTAGAGAGATCTGTAATTTTTATCATAGATACAGCTCAAATGTGAGAGACAGAATCTAAAATAAAAAACACAGAAAATCACAATTTATTGCATGAAATAAGCATTTGTTTACCTACCAACCAGACAGAATTCTGTCTCTCACAGACCTGTTACTTTGTCTTTAAGAAGCCCTCCTGTCCTCCAGTCAGTACCTGTATTAATTGCACCTGTTTGAACTCGTTACCTGTTTAAAAGACACCTGCACATCTACACACTCAATCAATCAGACTCCAACCTCTCCACAATAGGCAAAACAAAAGAGCTGTCTAAGGACACTAGAGACAAAATTGTAGACCTGCACAAGGCTGGTATTGGCTACAGGACAATAGGCAAACAGCTTGGTGAGAAGGCAACAATTATTAGAAAATGGAAAAAATTCAAGATGACTGTTAATCTCCCTCGGACTGGGGCTCCATACAAAATTTCGCCTCCTGGAGTATCAATGATCCTGAGAAAGGCTGGGTCTTCCAGCATGACAATAACTCCAAACACACAGCCAGGGCAAGTAAGGAGTGGCTCTATAAGAAGCAATTTGAGGTCCTGGAGTAGCCTAGCCAGTCTCCAGACCTGAACCCAATAGATAATCTATGGATGAAGCTGAAACTTTGTGTTCCCTGGCGACAGCCCAAAAACCTGAAAGATCTAAAGAAGACCTGTATGGAGGAGTGGGCCAAAATCCCTGCTGCAGTGTGTGCAAACCTGGTCAAGAACTACGTGAAACGTCTGACCTCTGTAATTGTAAAAAACAGGTTTCTGTACCAAATATTAAGTTCTATTTTTCTATTGTATCAAAAACCTATTTCATGCAATAAAATAGAAATGATTGAATAGAAAATTATACACTGTGATTTTCTGGATAATTTTTTTAGATTCAGTCTCTCACAGTTGAGGTGTACCTACGATGAAAATTACAGATCTCTCCGTTCTTTGTAATGGGACAACTTGAAAAATCAGCAGTGTATCAAATACTTATTTGACCCACTGTATAGTATGTAATGTATGTATATGTAATACTGAGTAATTTCTAAATGCTTTGTATGACTACAGTTACTTCATGCTCTGTGTTTTTGAGTGCTATTGAGTCAAAACAAATTACGTTTTATGAAAAACAAAAATGATATGTGATACACAGTCTGCCAGTTTTTTTGTTTTTTTCCTTTGGTTTGTGTTGAAAATTTACCAGAAGCTACCAGATACACAAACCAATTCATTCTGGACTCTGCTTTCCCATAATTTGACATTTAACACAATTCACTTTTCTCAGGATTTTCCCCACAAGCTTTGAAACTGAAATCTGGTTTCAATCAGCTGATCCAGGAGTCACGAACCCTGCAGTTTGGTCAGTGAGCTTGGTTGTTCCTGTTTCCTCTTGCTACGCCCCTAAATCTTTTTGTGATCTTTTTGTCCAGTGACTTTTCATGTGCTTATTTCAACACCACCCATAATTATGACAAGCCTTTGAAGAACATGAACCATGTCACGTAATCAAGTTCCAAAAACAGAGCAACACTTGTTATATATTTTAAATTGTCTCTGTATTTTTTCTCTTGCAAGGCCAGGGTTGGAAATTACAATTTAAAGAAAATGCAGGAAATTCAGTTTAGAGCACACAATTTCAAATAGTATTGCAGAAATTTAGGGCATAAAACACAACTTGTTGTGTCCATTTACAAACAGGAAACAATGTGCCTGACTTGAATCGAGAACCTGAAACAAAATGGGTCACTAGGGCAAACACAACACAGGTTGTCACAAGAGTCAGTAAAATGATGTTCCTAGGATTTTTCTCACATTTAACATTAAACATAATATATTTCAAATATTTGAATTATTGTTTTTTTTCACATATTTATGCTATATGGCCAATGCCCTTATCCAGAGAGACTTACAACTATCTCATTTATTCAACTATACAGTTGACGGTTAAGGCCCTTGCTTAAGGTCCTCAGCTCGGCATGCTGAGATTTGAACTTGTGACCTTCCGGTTAAAACTCCAACATATTAATGTCTTAACCACTGAGCTACCTGAGATATTCATGTAAATATATTGCTTTGCTTCAGTTGTGCAACCGGTGCAAAACCTGCATCTGCAGGTTTGTTCATCATATGATAGGCTGAGTTGATTTTAGTGTGTGTGGTACAGAAACATAAAAGCCTCGGACATGGCATTTTTGCGGTCTTGGTTCATTGCTGAAAAAGAGAACTTTGAGGTTTTTCTGAAAGAGAAACAAGCTTTGAAGCTTTAATAGTTTTTTTGATTGAAAATGAAGTGACAAGTGAAGAATAATTAACTGTTTCAAAATCATGACTATGACATGAACACATAAAGAAGAAGCTTTCTTTAACATTTAGTGACAATTAAATGTTGAGACACAGCTCTTCTCCTGAATACTGGACATGAGGCAGGAATACATCAGAAATCCAGACCAACTTTTTAAAAACCATCCTATAATCATTTAGAACTTCGTGTCCACCATTCTAAACTGAAAACTGTCCATCAAAAATAAATACAAATCTTTTGTTAACAATTATGTTGTATATATTTATCATTTCAATTCTTTGTACTGAAATAAGCGTTAAGCTGCTTTTGGATTACCCTGGCTATTTATTTTATATTTTTGGCTATTTTACCATTACCCAGACAGCTATTAGTACACTCTATTATACAATTGTCTAATAAAACAGTGCAATTATACATTAAAGTAAAGAAAGATTATTTTTTTAAAATCAGGCAAGTTATCCGGTACAGTCATCAATCTAATCATATGTAACTATTCTATGTATAGTAATACCTGTTGCACATATTAGGCAATGTAGTAAATTCAAACTAATATAGGAGAGATGTTCTTGGCTGCAGAAGGTCTTCAATATGTTACCGTGGAAGCATGCATAGTTTAAGCTTGTGCATGGATTACCTTGATATATATACACTATATAGACTTCATAAGATTCATATGCATTTTTTGAATCTCCCATTACAAATTTAGTCCTCGTTCGCTGTTATAATAACCTCCACTCTTCTAGGAAGATGTTCCACCAGATTTTTGAGTGTGTCTGTGGAGATATGTGCCCATTCAGCCACATGAGTGTTAGTAAAGTCAGGTACTGATGTGGGGTGAAGAGGCCTGGGGTGCAATCAGTGTTCCAATTTAGGGTGTTTAATAGAGTGGCAGCTCAGTGATTAAAATGCTGGGATACTGTTTGGAAGGTCGGCGGATCACACCCTGGTATCGCCAAGCTGCCGCTCTTGGGCCCTTGAGCAAGGCCCTTAACCCTCTGTGCTCCGGGGGTTCTGTAGCATGGCTGCACAGGTTCTGAACAAGCTGGGATATGCGAAGTAAATAATTTCACTGTGCTATCTTTTATATGTGACAAATAAAGGCTATTCTATTCTATTCTATTCTATTCTATTCTTTTCTATTCAAATCTATTCTATTCTATTCTTCAATAGGGTTGAGGTCAGTGCTCTATTGCAGGCCACTGAAGATTTTCCACCTCATTTACATGTAAACCATATCTTCATGGAGCTTGCATTGTGCATAGGGTCATTGTCATGCTGGCACAGGTTTTGGGATCCTTGTTGAAGTGAAGGGAATGCATTCGGAGATCTCTTGTACAATTGTGTGTCATCAACTTTGCGCTAACAGTTTGGGAAAGAAGCACATATGGCTGGAAAAGTGTAGTTGGCAGGATTATGGACAAGGATTATATATCCCACAAGCCACTGCACCTCAATGAACCATGTCCAGGTTTGTTAATTTTAGTGTAAATTCAGTTTACTTTAAAAATGTTTGCAAAACGGCTGTCTTTTTTTTGCAACATAAAGAGTTCATTTAAATTAAAACGGTTTTATTTATGAATTTATGTTCAAATCAGATACCTCTCATAGAAACTTTACTAAAAATATCAAGTTAGTTTAATTAGACAATTTCTCTAATACTCCATACTCTTAAAAGTTGACTAGCTATAAAGTAATATACTGTATTATTTCAATTCAGAGATAAATTTTGTACCACAAACAAGCAAAATGCTACTAATCTTAACACGGGTTTAATCTTAAATTTTAAGATATGGAGTCAAAAAAACATGCAAACAGTTTCCACATTTTTTTTAAGTAAACTGAATGTGGTTTTAATAGTAATACAAAATGCACTCAACACATGTTTATTAAAATTTCGTTTTCCCTCTCATTTGAACTAGAAGACCGTCGTGTTGCCAAAGAAGACATTATTCTGCTGAAATAAAGCCAGGCAGTTCCATGGAAATACACAAAAACACAGTCCACACACAGTCTTAAACTCTCCAGCCATATGTGTAATGCCCACATTTATCATTATTTTCTAAAATGTAGCATGTAATTCATGTATGGCCGTTTCATGACCCTCTATACTGGCCACCACTTCAACTCTTGGCAATCTATTTTTCTTGACACATTCATTACTACTGACAAAACACCCTTAAAGAACAAAATATGTTGTGCTCAAGTGTGCTGATTCTAATCACCCATTAAGAGCTGGTTTGCATTTAATAATGCTGATGTGTACCGCAAAATATATTTTTCATTAATGCTTAATGTAAAAGTGTTTAAGAAATTTTTATTAACTTACATTTCCACTGAATGGCAGCTCAACAGGTAATCTGTTAAAAACCAAAAGAGACAAAATAGAAAAGTTTACTAATTTATTTAACAAACAAGAAAATCTGATGAACAGACCAGTGTTAATGCTTTCAGACCCACATATGATTTGACAATTTATACCTTGGTCTAAAAAAACACTATATTGTACACCAATCAGGCATAACATTATGAACGCCTACCTAATATTGTGTTGGTCCCCTTTTGCTGCCAAAGCTCCTTTGCTCCTGAGCTCCGTTAAGCATTAACAGCATTAACTACTTCAGCAATTTGAGCTACAGTAGCTCGTCTGTTGGATCGGACCACACGGACCAGCCGTCAATCCCCACGTGCATCAATGAGCCTTAGCCGCCAGGTTCACCACTGTTCCTTTCCTGGACCACGTCTGATAGACACTGACCACTGCAGACCAGGAACACCCCCCAAGAGCTGCAGTTTTGGAGATGCTCTAACCCAGTCGTCTAACTATCAAAATTTGTACCTGTCAAACTCACTCAAAAGGTTCCCTGGTGGTCTAGTGGTTAGGATGCGGCGCTCTCACCGCTGCGGCCCGGGTTCGATCCCCGGTCAGGGAACCAACCCCAGCCATTAGGGTTGCACAAGCCTTAGTGCCGGTCCCAAGCCCGGATAAATGAGGAGGGTTGCGTTAGGAAGGGCATCAGAGTAAAAACATGTGCCAAATCAAACATGTGGATGGTCTGCTGTGGCGACCCCTAATGGGAGAAGCCGAAAGAAAGTTTTTAAACTCATTTAAATCTTTACGTTTGCCCATTTTTCCTGCTTCTAACACATCAATCTTGAGGACAAAATGTTTACTTGTTGCCAAACACATCCCACCCACTAAAAGTAGCCATGATAAAGACTCACCTGTCACTTCACCTGTCAGTGGTCATAAAGTTATACCTGATCGGTGAATATAATAACATATATAATATTATTAGACTACCATAGACTGTAGTGAACCCAATACCAGAATGTACCTTAGTGTTTTTTAGGTCTGCAGATTACCTTAATACTGACACAATATTCTTATTGCAAATGTCTTAAGTGGATTTCAGCATTTTTCGCCATGTTTGTACTGCAGTGTGTCGAGTTAAATATAGCTATTTATAGATTTCTGTTCCCTCCTTACAGTGAATATCACATGAACAGTATAAGAATCCATACGTTGAGTGTGGATGGTTAAATTCAAGATGCATGAAGGTAAATATAGACTATAGTTCATATAAACAGTTAATATAAACAGTGTGACTTAGAAATACAATCAGCCTGAAGAGTTTTACACTCGAGTCTCTTTCAGTGAAAAGTTGATAACCTCAACAGTGATTGAACTACTGTATAATGAATGGATATTCGATGTGACCCAGACGAGGAGGGGTTCCTTTAAAATCTCATATAATCTCAGTGAGTTTTTCTTTGCCTCTTCCACCACTGGCTAAGTGATTAGGGAAAACATTTTTCCATTTATATTTGTGATCTATTTCTGGAAAGTTGCTTGGGAACAATGTCCACTGAAAAGCTCAATATAAATAACCAAGAATTGAATCGAATTGACCTTTTTGTTCTCTTCAACAGTTTCTTAAATACTATAGAAGATTCTTCCCAAACAATTACACTAATTCCCCCAAAATCATAAAATCTATTAGACAGTTTTTTGGAGAGTCGTTACTGAATACTGAATACTGAATACTGAATACTGAATACGTTAAAGGCAATCATGGCCAGACACGATCGAGGTAAAAGTACTCGGGTTTAATCGTGCCTATACCTGGTTAAAAAAAGTAATAGAAATGTCTAGAGAAATCAATAATTATTAAGCAGATATGGTGCAGACTAAAATGAGTGTACTAACTCATTTATGAATCGTCATTTATTGAATATATAATAATTGAATATGGCAGTTTTTCCCTTTTCCTCTTTTGTATTTTTTTGTGTTGCTATCATGTATTACAAATCAGTATAATCAAAACACGTTCGTTCAGAATCAGCATAGTTGAAGCATCAATGTAGCTTGCTCTTTACTTCTAAAGGGGTGATTTTTCAAGAGTTGTAATTGGTCAGATGGATAGATGGGCAGGATTTGAGTTGGTTTAGGTGTTAGAGGGTCAAGAACAGACTGGAGGGCTGGACCATATGGAAATTACGTTTGTTTAAAAAAATTGTGACGTATGGGTTCTGCCACAATTATTATTATTATTCCTTTTAAATTGGAAAGAACCTAGGAATCTGAAGATATTGGTTCAGATGAAGTCATAGCTAGTAAATAAAATGATGGGTGTTATACAGGTTGCAGAGGAGGGGATATAAAGTTTGCGTGTACTTAAAGTGATATGAAAGTGCATTAGCTGTGTTTTTGGGTGTTTCCATTGAACTTTCTTTGTCACTGCTGAAAACAGCAGTTCTTGCTCTTTGACACCACAACCCCACAGCCTGAATTTAGTTTGTTTCTTTCGCTTGGCATTTTAACTTTGTTATTGAATTTGTTGCTTTTATTAATCGGCCAAAGCAGCATTTGAAAAATGTTTTGTGTCAAAACGTAAGTTGCTAACATGGACTACTACGGGCTCTACAAAACAAATGCAACAATAATTGAGACTAGCAAACAATAAAATCATACAAAGGTGCATAGATTAAGAGTCGACCTTGAAATTGTTAAAGAAATCTCGCTCGAAAATGTATATCTCCGAATCCGAATCCTCCATCCACTTATTCATTGAAGAGTGGAAGATGGAAAATTGTGCTCGAGTTGCCTGTGTAATAAAATGACGGCCATTTTTGTTCAATTAAATAGTATTAAATAGTCATGTCAACTATTTGTACCAAAATTGTATCAACAATTCAAAATGTGTAGTAAACTCAGCAATTTGGTTCAAATCAAGTAAATATGATAGCATATTTTATAGTAAACTACTATAAATACTATAGGATTTTAAAGTGTAAGCACTGCAGTCTCAATACGAATGCTGTTACTGACTGTGAATGTTATTCTTGTGTTGTTTCTACAAAACATGCCAGTAGGAAGATTAAGTTAGACTAAATTGGGCTACACTAAATTGCCTCTATGTGTAAATTAGTCAGTGAATGCGCATGTGTATTAAGAAGTAGTAGTATCTTATTTGGGGGAACGTTGTATTGCTTAATGCTGAGGCAGACGCAATTGGCATCTTAATGCATAACCAACAAAACAATACATCAAAGATACATATGAAGCAGCTATGCGATACGATATGATCCATCCCTATAATGATGCAGTGCGATCCGATTTCGATTTCAACACAATGCAACGGAAAAAATGTGATGATCTGCAATTCAGTATGGTCCAGATAGCAAATTAAAGAAAAAAGATTGAATAAAACAAGCTTTTCTTTTACTCTTCTGTCTCTAGGAAGTTGCAGCTCTACCTCTGCCATGTGGATCTCTATTCTATGTGACTCTTGGGACACACCTTGAGAAACAGTTTAACAAGGAGAAATCAATCTACATATACAATATTGGTCACATAATATCGAATCGAAAAATGTTCAAAACGAAGGCATCGCGACCCAAATGCCAAATTGTACCCAGTCCAATCAATCTAAAATAGATGCATCAAGTTAACTTTTTTTGCAGATTCACCAATGCGATTCGGTAATTCTATACCACCCCTAAAGCCCAGTGTTGCGTTCGACTCAATAATAAGACTTGGTTGATGAGTTCTACACTCAGAATTACCAAAAAAAAAAAAAAAAAAGGGAAAATGAAGTTCAGATTTTTTGTTGTGTTCTGGTCGAATGTGGCCAATTTTGTGTGAAATAAATAAACAAACAAACAAATACACCCTATTATTAATAAAACCTTTTTTAGTTAAACTTTTTTTTATTAAACTAGAGCTTATAGTGCTTTAACGCATAAGATGAGTCAAAACTGTTGCTGAATTGTTTTGTTGTTTTCTCTCTCTTTCTCTCTCACTTTAGGGTTGTCTTAAACACACACACACACACACACACACACACACACACACACACACACACACACACACACAGAGACAAACTTATTTTGACCTTAGCTCGGCACTTTAAAGGATGCACAAACCTGCAAGATGCAGCAAGTGCTTAGGGCCTAAGTCTCCACACTGGCACTTATATGGCATCTGCATGCATTGGCACATTTTTGCACACAAAAAGGAACTGGCTGAGTTCTGAATTTGTCGGTTTTGCAGATTATCTGTGTTTTTGGTGCAAATTGTACAAGGTTTATTCAATCTATAATACATCCAACTACTCATACAGTATGAGTAAAACTTTTTGGGATGGACAATAAAAAAAAGCCTGTAAAAGAACACTGCTGTTTAACCCTGAATTATCAATGATGCATAACACTTTCTCAAAACTGCTGACCTTTTCTTTTTCTCTTTTTCGAAACCACACCCGCAAAACCTGTGCATGCATCTGTCTGCTTCATTCCTGTAAAGTTTGGAGAGATGTGAGAAAACCGCACAGCAGCAGTCATGCTTTCGGTTTGAGATGAGAATAAAAGCGGAGCGTTTGGGACTCATTCATACCTCCTTCTTTCTCTCCAGACTACAGCAACACGGCAGGTAGGTGCAGGATTACAACACTGGTTTATTTTAGAAATTGTTAGAATTTAGTTGTTATTGATAGGAAAAAAAACAATCGGATTTTTGTTGCAGAAACCCAAAAGCATGATATCATAATGAGGCATTTTCACGGAGTAAACTAATGCAACATACGCGACTTTATTATAAAGAGAAATAATATTTATTCTTTTTAAATGATTTATTCTTCTTAAATATGTTTAACCCTCGGAGGGTTCCCTATAAACTTATAGGTTTTCCTATTTTTATATTGTTTTTTTTTCCCCTTCTTCTCTATCTTTTATTTATTTTTTTTTTAAATGCACTTTAGTTTGGGATTTAAGGTTTGTATTTTTTTTATTTTTATTTTATTTATTCCTTTATTCATTTGTTGAAGATCCGTGAAAAATAATAGAATTATTTTGTAATTACAAAAGTATAAAAACATGAAATCACACACGCGCCTATAGTTTAATTGTCCGACTTTGAATAAAAAATAAATAAAAAATCATCCAAAAAAATATGATTAAAAAAATAATAATAAAAATGAGTAAAAAAAAAAAAAAAGTGGTCGCGTAGAGTGTTGGAAATAAGCGCAGGTATGTTCATTATCCAAAAAAAAAACAAAAAAAAAAAAAAACAAGAAGAAGAAAAAGAAAAAGTCACTAATCTAATTAGTTCAGTATGGCTGAACTTGGAGACTGTGTGGGAAAATGTCCCTTACACACTTTCCATCGCTTCAATAATCACCTTGAGGGCATCATCATCATCATCATCATGCACACTAAATATTAGTTTCCTTGTGCAACTTCATAATAAAGTAGAATGTGTAGGCTTTGAAATCAGGGTTGGAGTTCACTCTTATCGTGTACATTGTTCATCATACAGATCTCTTCATATATTCGTAATCAAGCACTAAGCAGTAAACTTGCATTTCTGAAGAACTGATCACATGATCTAGCTGGCAGCCGAATGACCTATTTTGTTTATGATTACTTGAGACACTCTTTCACTTTCCATTTCCTTTTCAGTCTAAATGCACATTCCTATTATGGGGATTTTGGGGAGAAAAAAAATCCCAGTCTGAGCTGGTCTTCCTGTCCACTAAGTTTCACTTTGTCTCAGAAGTGATGAGTCTTATTTCTTCCTCTAGGTTTCTGTTTCCTGAGATTTAGTTAAAGCACCATGGCTCAGGACTGTTTCATCTTTTGCTCTTGTAAGTACTTACTGTCTTTTTCTAATTCTTTTATTGCTTTTTTAATTTTTTTTAGAATGTAAGTATTTCTTTTTTTTTGGGGGGGGGAAGAAGGATCAATAGTAGCAGTATCTTGCATTAACCAAGTATTGACCTCTCTGTAACTTTCGTATTACCGGCACCAAGCTGCCACTCTTGGGGCCCTTAAGCAAGGCCCTTAACCATCTGTGCTTCAGGGGTACTGTAACATGACTAGATCTGTGCTCTGCCTATGTTGTGATTGCCTCGTGCAATAAAACCTTACACAAACACAAAGACAATAAACCTTATTCTATGTTAATGTTTAATCTGACCTCTTGTAATAGTCACTGTGGTGTAGTACTTTCATTAGAGCTCCATCATTTACTTTCATTTTCTTAGAATAAAAAAAAGGATATGATTCATTCTTACCATTTCTGCATTTGTTTCTAATCCTGTGCATATATTTTTTAAATAAAAATATATACACCATATGTTGAAAATGTATTCGATAAAATCAGAGGTGGGCATAGAGGTACAGAGGGGGTACAGAGATGTACCATAGACTGACTGAGTAAAGTTGAAGGCATTTTAAAGACACCCTTATCCTTCTTGTAGATAAAGATCTGTTTAATTGGAAACCATTCTCTGCTGCTGAGGATGGCTCCACTTGAACAAAATAAAGATCCATGACGTTACAGATGAATGTTAAACTTAAGAACAATGCTATAAGAACTTGACCTCACCATGATAAAACTGTAATGAATGGACGTTTAGTGTCACCCAGATGAGGATGGGTTTTCTTTTGTGTCTGGTTCCTTCCTTGTCACTGAGCTTTAATAAGCACAATGTTGCAATCAGATTTATTAGCTTTAATGTTTTCACCATTTCAGCAGTGTTGCTTAGTTACACAGTTGACAATGACTCATAGTCACACAGTAGACAGTGACACAGTCACAAAGTCGACTGTGTCACAGTGTTTCATAGTAAACATGTTTACAAAGTCTTGTAGTCACATGTGGCTACATTCAGCAATAGTAACCAAAGATTAATTGTACATGAACTTACTGTCCAAACAAACACTGTATATTGAATTTTTTTTTCAGTATCTGTTGTGATAGTACTGTCCCTCGTCTTGAGTGTTGGCGGAAATAAAGACGATCCCATTACAAAATGTTTTCAAGACGATGACTATGACGAACTTCTTGAGATAGTCAAAGAAGGCCTTCCTCCATCAAAGACCCCCCGCCGTGTGGCTATCATTGGTGGGGGCATTGCTGGACTTACTGCAGCTAAGTTCCTTGAGGATGCTGGACATAAGGTAAATGCATTAGTCCACAATCCAAAATTATGTATTCTTTTATAAAATACTAAATACGTACAGCAGATTGGGTTTATATGCAGTTCTGGCTTTCCTGCATGAACGTATCTCGGGCTACCTCTCTCCTCAAATACTCGTCTTTAGATAGTTTAAAATTCGAATGCCTCTCTGCTCACGGGTGGCTTCAAACGTGATCACATCACTCCGATTTTATGTTCGTTGCATTGCTGCGTCTGTTAACCGTATTGTTTTCAATCAAGCCCCCAAATACCTCTCTGACCTAATAATTCCTCATAATCCATCCAGATCAAGAGATCAACATCTCTTGTCTGTCCCATGATCTTGCCTACAATGGAGGGGTGATCAAACTTTTGCAGTGGCCCTAAGCTGTGGAACAACCTACCACTAAGTATTAAAACTGATTCTACACTAGCTGAATTTAAATCCATGCTTGAGAAAGTGTACTATTATGTATAGAGATGAAAGAATTATCGACTGTAGCTACAATTTCCACAACTTGACACACTGTGTGCATTTTGAAATAGTTACTATTGCACTATTGTACTTGACTGACAGGCTGTAGTTTGTTTGTTTAGTAAGCATGAGCAGGTTTTCCCACCCATTTTACAAATCGAAATGTTTAACCACGTAATCTAAACCAACTGTCAGTTTTCACATCAATGTTGAGTGAATAATTATTTAACGGTTCATTAGGTTACAATCATAGAAGCAAGTGGAAAACTGGGTGGAAGAATTCAGACATTCAGACAAGATAACTGGTATGCGGAATTCGGTGCCATGAGGATCCCAAACTTTCACTGGTGAGTTAACGTTCCGTATTTACAAGCCCTGTGGTTATTTGTTGTCTGGCTTAGAGGATCCCAATACAGTGACTACCGTTATACATATATAACGGTACACATACCGTAAGCATACAGAATTAGCTTATGTTTACATTAATTAATTGGCAAATGCCCTTGTCAAAAATCACTTACAGAACCGCTTTGAAGTCTTTGTCAATAAATATATTGTGATACTGATGGTCAATTAATTGCTTTATAATTCAATTACATTTGTAACGTTTCTGCTTGACTTCAAGAATTACAGCTAATAACATTTCTCTAACTTTTCCCGTTTTTTCAGGATTCTCACTAATTTCACATCAAAGCTGGGCTTGAAACTGAACAAATTTTCTGAAGAAGACATAAACACGTACTATTACATCAACGGCGTCCGTCAAAAAACCTTCGCAGTGAAGCACAATCCCAATATCCTAAACTACCCCTTAAGAGAAGAAGAGAAAGGAAAATCAGCCAGTAAACTGTTCAGCGATTCATTGGAGAAGGTCAGCAAGAGAGAGAGCAGACAATTGAATTATTGTTCTATTTTTGTATGGTTTATTAACATGATTGGAAATGATTTCAATCGTTTTTTCTAGATAAGAGAGTATGTGAGGTCCTATGGCTGTGAAGCCATGATAAGGAAGTACGATGCCTACTCACTTAAGGTAACGGATTTTTAACTGACTCTACTCCTCCAATTGAATTCAGTCTCATTTGTATGTTTATGCAAAGACGTGCGTTTCCTCTCACAGGACTATTTAAAGAACGAAGTGAACATGAGCGACGGAGCTTTGCGCATGATTGGAGACATCCTGAACGAGAACAGCTTCTATTACATCGCTCTCATGGAGAGTCTCTACTTGCAGTCTGATGTGAACGATGACACGTCGTAAGTAGATTTTGATCAGATGTGCAGTGTGGAAATCTAATGGTCCCTGTGGGTCTCTACTCATAATTGGCTACTTTCTATTGGCATGTTAGTAACAATAGAACACCTTTGGAAAGATCACATGATCACCTGTGGACATCAGTAAGGGCCTTTGGGACATCATTAAGAATACAGATTTGAGATGTTTTTGTTTTTTTTTGGTTTGATAATGATTTACTGATGTATGCAAACACCCAATGTCATGAAAACTATTTGGTATTTTTTTAATAGTTGATGGTTTGTAATGTTATTTGTAACAAAAAAAATAAAAAATGTGATGGTGTCAACTGGTATGAATACCAGGTTCCTCGTGACCAATCCGATTTCTTAATATTCTGTTCTTTTCCAGGTATTTTGAGATCTCGGGTGGCTTTGATAAGCTACCCAATAACTTTTATGAAATCCTCAACGCCACAATCCTCCCCAACAAAAATGTCAGGGGCATCAGTCAGACCGACCGTAACGTGACGGTGTTTTATGAAGAGCGGCACAACATCGTGACCCGTCAAACGTTCGACTACGCCTTGGTGACAGCTACGGCCAAAGCCACACTGTTCATCAAGTTCCAGCCTCCCCTTTCTCCTTTGAAGTTAGAGGCTCTGCGGTCAGTGCACTACTCTAGCTCCACCAAAGTTGTGCTGAGCTTCAAACGCAGGTTCTGGGAGGAGGAAAGCATTTGGGGTGGCAGGAGCATTACGGATTTGCCCTCTCGGTTCATCTACTACCCCAGCCATAGTTTCCCTGGGAATGGAGGAGCCCTCCTGGCTTCGTACACCATCTCAGATGAATCCACCCTCTTCCAAGGAATGTCTGACGATGAACTGAAGTCAGTGGTGTTAGACGACTTGATGAAGATCCACGGAGATTACATTCAGGACCTCTACACTGGAGGCATTGTTAAGAAATGGGGGTTGGATCCATACAGCCTTGGAGCCTTTGCTATTTTCACGCCCTACCAGCAAACTCAGTATGCTGACGCTCTGGCCATGAATGAGAGTAGGATTTATTTTGCTGGGGAACATACAGCAATGCCTCATGGCTGGATTGAGACTTCTATGAAATCTGCTCTTAGAGCAGCTAGAGACATAAATAATTGTAAATAGTAGGAAATAATAATTAAACAAATGAGCAGTTGAAGGGCATTGAAGGGCGAGGAGCAGCAGGAATGAGAGGGAATATCTGTAAATATTTAATGTATATATTTTTTTATATGTATAAATAGAAAAAAATGTGATGAAAGTGTAGACTTATACACTTTTATTTAAAAAAAAAAACTAATCAACATATACATCCAGAATGACTCCAATTTCTGCAGGTGCTGCTGAATTCTTGTTTTCTTGCTTCCTTCTTTTTTTAATTATTATTATTTTTTAATCAGTATGCCATTAAATAAGCATTCAGTGTGAATTCACTATATCTACAAGCAATAGCACTTTATAAAATTAGTCAGGGATTCAAAGTTAAGCAGAAATAAAAAAACAGGCTCAAAATGAAAGGAAATTCAGCCAACAGCTACTGATAATTAAACAGTTTACTAACAGTATTGTAGTGTATTTTTTAAAACTATATATATTTAATAAACTAATTTATCTCATTGTGTGCGATTCAATCTTAAAAATACACGATGCTCGAACTTTTTACCTCACGTCATTCATTATCATGCCACTAAAGCGATCAAGCAATCTACATACAGTGTGATATTAAATGTACAACTGGACAGAAAAAATTTTACCAAATGGAAGACATTTACAAAATGTAACCGTGAGGTAAAATCCATCACAACAAACCTTGATATCTGAAAGTGTGTGACTATTTTATATCCGTGAACTTTACAAGAAAGAAAGAAAGAAAGAAAGAAAGAATGCAAACAGACCTTTAGTATGAAAGATGGCAAATGTGAGTAAAACCAAGTCAGATGGAAGCAGAGAGAGACACAATTTAATGGAGAGATAGTTATTAGTAAAAAAGACTAAAGAAAAAAAAGAACTTGGATTTCCAAGAAGACAAACTCATCTTAATGAACTTGAGAATATGGAGAATTTTCTATTAATATAATTTAAAAGAATTAATTATATTCAGGTCTAATTATTTTCAGTCAGTTTCATTATATTGCAAATAACATGGGGAAACAAGAGAGAATGAAACTTTTCTTTCTAATTTTTTTCCTCTGGAAATTCAGATGATGTAAACTTCCTCTTGAACATCATGACTTGTGGGATTTTCTGAAGGTTCCAAGCTGGTGTTCAGTTTACAGAACTACAAGCAATCTCACTTTTTTCATGACTGAATCACAGAAAAAAGATGTTTTCCCCATTCATGCAAAAACAATATGAACTAATATAAATAATAAAGTGTATTTTTATAGATATTTTGTTGGTTATATTATAAGTAAACTGGAGTTGACTGATTTGCGGGTTTCATTAACACAGGGTATCTCAAAAATGTTTTTTTTTTCTTTTGTTAATTTATTTTATTAATTGTTTTTTTTTTAACCAATCAAATGTCAGATCAATTGACTTATTTCAAAATTCTTAATCATTATTAAGAAATCTGAATTATTTTCATTAAATCTTTATTAATTACAAATCTCATCTCATTTTTATAAAATAAGTTTCTGAAACCCTTTGAATGACTGTATATGTATCTTATATGATGATGTTAACCTGCTCCATTTGTTACATTTTAAAATATTATTATGGGCTGTCATTCATATATATATATATATATATATATATATATATATATGCAGTGGTACCCCGCTTATCGACCGGCTCGGACATCGACCGTTTCGCTTAGCGAACAGTTTTGACCGGAATTTGCGCCCGCTGAACGACCAAATGCCCGCTTATCGACCTTTTTATCCCCCGACCCATGTGGAGCATTTTTTTTGTTACTTTTGTAATGTTTTTAATTTATACTTTTTACTGTATTATTGTCAGAAATCCACCTGCCACGTCCCCTTCGGCGGCTGTCAAAACCTCCGCTTTCCCTGAAGCCCCCGGCTTCAATAATGCACACCTGGGGCTCATTATTCACTCATCCCCAGCTCCTATATAAACCCCTTATTTCTCCACACTCCTTGTCGATTATTTTTGGTATGTGAAGGTGTTTGGTGCATGTTTGTCTGTGTTTTCCCTGTCACATGTATTCCTATGCGTTTCTTTCTTTCCGGACTCCACGTGCTCTCCACGGCACCCGGGATTACCTTTTTCCTTTCGTGCGTTCGCCCGTGGACCTCTCCCCTCCAGGGCGTACCATGGATATCTCTCTCTCGTTTGTCGGGATTCTATGGACTGCCGTGTGTGTGTGTGTGTTAAACTCTCCGTGTTTTCGTTAAACCAAAGCGAACTGTGCTCCGGCTTTGCCTCCGCTCATTACGCTGCATAACAAGTATATACAGTATTATTTAAGTACCTGTATTAATACTGCTAAAAACAGGGCAAAAAATGTTAATAAAAAAAAAAAACAGCAATATAATTTAACGTAAAACAGCAGCATCAACCCACATTGATAAAGAACAGTGAACCAAATGTGTGGTGCTCAGAAATTATTGCACTATTTAAGAAACATTTATGAATAAAAACATTCAGAAAATTGACTTCTTTTTTTTAGCATTTAAAAAATAGCATCATAACTTTATTAACTAGTTTTTAAAGACCAACATCAAATTCATTAATGCAAAAAAAAAAAAACCTGCACCCAGTGTTTTTTGTATGGTTTATCTCTGTTTTTTTTAGTGTTCAGTGAGAGAAATGTAGCCTGTTAAAGGCTTAAACAAGTGCTCTGAAATCAGGTTGAATCTTTTTCTTTCAGCTGCTCCCATTAGGGGTCGCCACAGCGGATCATCCGTCTCCATACCCCCTGTGTGCACCTTCCTCCACTCCTATACGTCACCCTATGATCCTCCTTCTTCTAAAAATAAGTATTCACTAGTGTCATTTCCACCCTTTTAGCAAAATCTACCGCCATCTGCCCTTCCACATGTCTCTCTTTAAGACCACACCTACCCATCACCCCTGTTCCCTTCACATACGTGCCCATTAAAGTCTGCCCCAATCACCAATCGTTCATTTCTAGGTACACCTTCTACCACTTCATCTAATTCACTCCAGAATTTTTCCTCCATCTTAAAACCCACTTGTGCAGCATAAGCACTGATGACGTTTATCATCACCCCTTCAACTTCCAGCTTCACGTTCATCACCCTACCAGAAACTCTCGTCACCTCCACTACACTCTTACTGTACTCTTCCTTCAGAATCACCACTACACCATTTCTCTCTCCATCCACACCATGATAGAACAGTTTAAACCCACCTCCAATGTTCCTGCTCTTACTCCCTTTCCACTTGGTCTCCTGAACACATATTTACCTTTCTCCTCTCCATCATATCAGCTAACTCTCTCTCTTTACCCGTCATAGTACCAACATTTAAAATACCAACCCAAACTTTCACTCTCCTAAACTTCTCTTTTTCCTGCCATCTCTGTAGAAAGATCTCTGTAGATCTGCATATTTGATTTGACATGTTTTACGCTGGATGCTCTTCCTAATGCAACCCTCCCCATTTATCCAGGTTTGGGACTGGCACTAAGAGTGCACTGGCTTGTGCCCCCCTAATGGGTGGGTTACAATAACGAGAAAACAACTTTTGTTATTGTTCGAGATCACCAGAAAATTCAATTCAATTCATTTGTATTGCGCTTTTAACAATGTATATTGTCTCAAAGCAGCTTTACACAGATAATGAATACTATTGTTCTTTATGAGTGTAAGTTTGTCCCTGTAATTAAGTCGTAATCTCGAGAAAACAAACAAAAAATATATAATAATGCATGGCCTCTTAGGACTTTCGTAGTAAATGGTTTCCAATAAGATTTCCATTCAAAATCAGCTGAAAGGTGCCGGAGTGACCTATCCAATATGGCGCTGCTCTTCCCGCATCCGCCTTCCCAAATATAAATCTAAACTCCCGTCATCAATAATGCATTAAATTACATAGTTATCTCTGTATAATTTGAGTGCAAAACGACACTAAACGTCACACAGAGACTGTGAGTGGACTACAGAGATTTAACAGCGTGGCCTTTAATTTTACGACAACGCGCATACGGATAGCAGGTACTACTTCCGGGTGAAGCACGGTGACCTTGGCTGCTTGTGATCGTTATGGCGGCGCTGGTGAGGCTTAGTTCAGTCTGTAACCGGGGCTTTAGTCGTAAGTATTGTCCTTTAAATCTGTTTATAATCATTCTTATTTTTTAAACCTCTGAATTAACTTATTATGCGTTTAATTATAAATAAGGCTCATTTCCGGCTGAAGCGCAGAGCGGATATGATTTGGCAATGAGCCTACAGTTACTGCGAATGTCAAACACGGACATGAACATCAAGTCATATAACTCAATCCGACAGCTCATTTTTAGAAAAAATATTTACTATATTATAAAATAAAGGTAATACGTTATTAGGGTCTGCTCTAAATGCACGTAGGATGTTTGCATTGTTTGTTGTTGTTGTTGTTGTTATAACAAGTAACAAGCAGTGATTTTTTTTTCTTCTCGAGTAAAATATTTTCTGTCTTGTGAGAAAATCAGATTAAAAACAAATGTGAAAAACTATATATCAGATCTTCTTTTCTGCATCATCATTTAAAAAAAAGACTGGAGGTGATTATAAGAGTAAATGGGGACTACATGTGGAAGGGGATGTTTAAAAGGTGCATACAAAACAGATCAACTTTATTTCATACAGTGTATTTTCTTTAAAAGTGAATGCTGTGTATTAACTTTTTGGGCATGTCATGTAACAGCCTGTTTTTTCCCCTTTGTTTTCTTCTTCAGCTCTGTTATTCCGCAGTGCTTCTCTCATCAGACCTTTGGCAGCATGTCACAGGGACCGGGACCACCTGTACCCCCTCACAGCCAAAATACACGCAACACCCGCGCACTATGGTAAGCGAAATGCATTACACATCTGTTTCTTACCAGGTGGGTACAGTTTTATAGAAACCAGAGTACCCCAGAGACCTCATTGGAGGTCTTGCTTGAGATATTCGTATTCCAACGGCATTTTAGTGTGGAGATTGTACAACCCCAAATCCCCAAAAGGTTTGGACTCTGTGTAAAAACAAATCTCACTGTAAATGCAAATCTTATGTAGAGAGAAAACTCATAAAGACTACTTCACAATAAAACATAGAAAATGTTTAAACTGAGGAAATGTACCATTTTAAGGAGAAACAAATGAGTGAATTTTGAATTCGTATCAGCAACATGTCTCCATATGTTGGGACAAGGCAAAAAAAAACAAAAAAACAAAACAAAACAAGCATTGGATTGTTTGCCAACAGATCAGTAAAATGACTGGCTATAAAAAAGTGTGTATATATATAATCATTGAGGAGTCTGAGAATTTAGGGAAATCTCAACATTGAATGCTGTGATCTTTTCGCCCCCTCAGGCAGCACTTTATCAAAAACAGGTATGATTTCATAATGGAAATCACTCTGAAAGCCCCCCCAGGATACATTGTGTGTGAACACTACAAGTGCTATAGAAAGAGAATGGAATGGAGAAACGCAGCAAACTAACAGGCTTGATAAAAAATATAATAATAATATGCGCATTGGTATACAAATGCATAATCGTTTTCTGAAAACCACAACAGTGACTAAGAATTAAATCGTTTACTGCTGCTTTTAGATTTAGTTCGCACTGTTGTTTTATTGAATCGCTATGTCGCGAGTGAACTGATTGCGTAACCTGATGCTCGCGAGTCACGACAGAACAGATCCAGAGCGACTGTCCTGAAATTAGCAAACAGTTTACACAATAACACTTCATTAAACTGTACCACATGATGAGGATACAGAGTTTTTACTCACCGTGCAGATGTTTCGCTTCATCTGTGATACCGTTGTGTTTTCTTTTCATCACTGTGGTACTTCAATGTCACACAAGCTCAGCGTTGCATAACTTGCAGGTTCTGTTTTCTTTGTTGTGTTTAATATAAAATGCGCCATTGCCTTGTGTTTCAATAAAAACGCTCCCATGCCTTGGACGACTTGGGACGCACACTATTCCCTGCTGCTGGTTGACCCTGTACTCTGCGCCATTTCGCAAGCGGCTGTTATCTTTCCGTCACGCAAACCCGTAACATGAGCAGCGAAACGAACTAATTAGTTGTTACAGCTTAGTTCAGATGCAACTTCAGACTTTCTCCGGGCAACCCTTCAAAACAAACCATACTTGCTCATTCTTTTTATAATGGTACGGTCATGAAGTTTAACATGTCTCACCTGAATTAGCTTGGACGTTCATTCCTGTGAAGATGGGCAACTATCTTGAATGTTTTCCACTTGCGAATAATCTTCCTCAGTGTAGAGTAATAGACTTTAAATTGTTTGAAAATGGCCTTATAACCATCCCAGATTGATGGGCAGCAAAAATTGCTTCTTTAAAAATGATTGCTTATGTTTTTCATCCTTGGCATTGTGTTAACACACACCTGAATAATCCTGACCAGCAAACTGCTACCCCTTGGTGGTTTATTTATTTATTTTTATAGAGGTCTGTGTTCACTTTTTGCACATATTAGCATGTCATTAAACTGTTGCTTATTCTCCACAGCTGGCTCTGGGTCTAAATCTGCCTCGCTGCACTGGACAGCAGAGCGTGTCCTCAGTGCAGTTCTTCTCAGCATGGGTCCTCTCGCCTATTTCTACCCCGGCCCTGTCATGGACTGCTCCCTCGCTGCAGCACTCACACTTCATGGACACTGGTAAGGAATTCTGTATTTTTTTTTTTTTTTTATTTATAAAAAAAGATTTCCTAAAATAAGTATTTTTTACAGACACCAACTAATAATATCTGTAAATAATCCATTAGGCTATATAATCTCGATAAGGTGATAATGATTTCTATTAGGGCACAGTACATTTCACAGCACACTGAGGAGTGGATGTGTTTACTTCTAGTACTGTTTAAAAGTCAGACTATTGCCTTGTCTGCAAAAACAAGTTTGGCGAATGAGAATCTCGAATGAAACTGGTGCGCAGTCGAGGAAAGCTTTACTGGAGTAAGCTTATTTCCATTTGTCCTTCAATTAAACTGTTATTTCTTTATTCCTGGAGCACATACAACAATAAGGGTATCGTATACAGTTTTTAACCTCATGCCAATATGGACAGACGTATTGAGACACCTGAAACTGTTAGCACAAAGTTGGAGGCTACCTATAAGATCCAAACACCATTTTTAATGCCATTGTGGATGAATGAGCACAAATCTCCATGGGCACTCTCGAAAATCTAGTGGAACATCTTTCCAGAAGAGTGACAGGGTATAACAGCAAATTGGACTAAATGTGGAATTGGTTGTTCAAAAAGTACATACGGTCTTACAGTTGGGTGTCTACAAACCTTTTGTATACGTATGTATATCATATGATAATGATCAATGATCTTTTCAGTAAATGGTGTTGTGGAAGGAGGCCAGGTGCAGGTCATCATTCCAGCTCATCCTTAGTGGCCCTATTAGTGAGACCTCATAAGTACAGTGACCAGAAATTGTAATGCTGCAGCCGTACAAAGTCGTTCTATACAATTGATTGTTTTGTGAAAACCGTTCTGGGGATTAACAGATACACTATATCTCCAAAGGTATTGGGTCACCGGCCCTTTCGCGCTATATGTGTTTTTATTCCAAACTGTTACCACAAAGCTGGAGGCACTCAATTCTACAGGACGTCTGGATGCACTGTGATAACATTTTTGCATTAACTTGAACTTGGAAACCCAAACCTGTTTCAGCATGGCAATGCTCCTGTGCACAAAGTGAGCTCCTTGAAGATTTACATCGTTTTGCAGCAGTTAAAAAGTTTACACACTTTGGAGAGGAAGATCTTGAGTGGTCTGCTATAGAGCTCTGATCTCATCCCTACTGAACACCTTTGGGATAAATTGGAACGCTGACTGCACCCCAGGTCTCCTCACTTACATCAGTACCTGCCTTTCTTAATACCCTTGTGGCTGATGAACACAAATATCCATTAGCACACTCCAAAATCTAGTGGAGCATCTTCCCAGAAGAGTGGAGGGAATTATAAGAGCAAATTGAGACTAAATGTGGAATACAATGCTGAAAAATCACATACTGTACTTATGAGCAGGTGACCCAATACTTTTGGAAATATAGTGTATGTCTATTGTGATCAGGTATCCACAAGAATTAGTTTCACAATGTACAGTTAATTGTTTTTATGGGAATCATCTGAACTGACTATGTGGCATTTCTGTTTCAGGGGACTGGGCCAGGTTGTGACTGACTACGTTCACGGAGAGTCGAAAGTGAAGTTGGCCAGAGCCGGCCTCTTTATCCTGTCCACTGTTACGTTTGCAGGTCTAAGCTACTTTAATTACCACGACGTAGGGATTTGTAAAGCTGTAGCTCTCCTCTGGAGTAAATAGTTGGACTGTCACAGAAGGATAAATGGTCTTGAAGGTCCCCCCCCCCCCCCCCCATCATGTTGATTGTATACTTGTATTTGTGGGATTAAATGTGAATTCCATAAATATCTCATTTTGGCAAGATATTACATTGCTTCATGGGTCTTTATTATTGCTATTGACTACAGTGAATATTCTTTTCTGTATAAGGGGAAGGGGCAGAGGGTTGGACTGACTGTTTTTGAGTGTTTCAGAGCTCACATTTACACACTTCATTTCATATGGATTACTATCATAGGAATCCCAAGAGGGGGAAAAACAGCTTTTAGTTTTTTCCACATCCACATAAGGTGTTTTTCATTTCTTCTAATGATTTCTTGATTTTTTTTACATTGAAAACACTCACAGGAGAGCGAGTCCTGGTTCTGCTTCACGTCCTGTTTTCTTGAGGAAATCCCTTCTGTTTTCTGATGAGCAGTAAATAATCAATTTAAAAATGTGATGTCAGCTTTTTGTTTTTTTGGAGAACTACGATTCACTGACAGTAATTGTTTGATCTATTGACTTTAAAATCGACCTTAAATGTCAGTATTTTCTTTTTCCTCTCATGGCCTTAATTCTGTTTCCGATTCAGCACTTCCTGTAATATTTGTTTTACTTGGCCTTAACTTGATTGATATTTTGATATCTTGTCATTTGTAATGCGATTATTGTCTGCAAATCATCGGCGCCACCTGCTGTTGTGTACAGGTGTAAATGTGTGTGTGCAAGCTATGAGATGAACATGAATGATGCCAGTCTGTCTCAGTGTTATTAATCGGCTCGATCATATCTGAATGCTTAAGTTAACATTAAATAAAGTCATTTGTCATTTCTCCTCACTAAAATAAAGCCGGTTTTAAAGACTGAATCAATGCATTGTCTGTTACATTCACAAAGCTGTGCGAAGGCTCTCAGGATATCAGAGCGTGACTTCCAAATTATAATTGTCATGTTTCTAATTCTATTTTCTAGCTAATACAAAAGAAGGATCAAAGTGTGGTGTAATTAATGTCTATTATGATGTCAATATATAATGATAGTAGATTTATTATTGTTTTTTGTGCATTTTCTCCTTTAAGATCTAAATCTACGCAACTGTCTGATATATAAACAAGGTCAGATTGCACCGCTATCCATCGAAGATCCTTTATAAAGTGGACCCTCATGACAAAATAATTTGCTATGAATTGTCAATAATATTATTATATTCAGCGAGTTAAAAATGATGTTGCAAACCAGGTTCTTTGAACCACAAAGGCTTCAGTTGGTCAAGTGCAGTGAAAACCATCCTCACGCTTCAGCTACTGAAAGTACAGTCCTGAGTTGCTGCACAACATTGTGTATTGCATCCAAAAAGTTTTACAAACAGTACTCCATGTCCAGAACTCAAAACTGCTGATATCGTAACCTGTTGTATCATGCTGAACAAAATGTGTCTATACTGTAGAAATTCATCCTTTTAACATCTGGATTAAATGTTTTCCCAGTAAATATCATAACATATCAATTACAAAAGAAATTCATAACAACAAAAAAAAAAACGCAACATCCAATATTGCTCCAATACCTTCATATAACACATCTGTCAGTTGGCTACCCCTGTAGTTTATCTGAAATCATAGCCAACGCCTGTCTCAGCTGTTCCTTCTTCTCCCTAAATTCGGATTCCAAGCTCATGGCCTCGTTCAGAATATTCGTCAGCTCCTGAATCTGCGAAGCGTCCAATGCTGCTCGCTCTCTGCAGACACGTGTAAATACCAACAGAAACTATCAGTGGGGATAAACGGTGTCGCAACTGCAAGATATACTGCAGAAAACGATTATGCGTGTGTACCACAGTGACCTTGTTTCCCATGTAAAAGGCAGGAGAAAAAAATAAATATATGCACACTGAATGGGGAAAATGTTTTGTAAAATCTCGTTTGGCTTGTACATGGGTTGCTCAGTGGATAAATCACCAGCTAATTATAATTATATTGCAATAAGCTCGAATGCCTGCTTCTGATTGGTCAAAGAGGTGCATTTTTTATTTTTTTTTTATAAAGCAGCACTGGAAGTTGCTGCTGGAAAATGGACTATGGGTTTACGAATAACGTGCTATTGTTTCTATAGTAACAGCTCATATGCACAGAGTCTATGGCGATGATTTAAAAACGTTTTCAACAAAGTAAAAAAAATTGTTTAATATTAGTAGAGATTTATTTCATATTTATGGGAGGATTCTTAGATATAAGCACTTTCATTTTCCCCCATTTCTCTGTAAAATGTGTGTGTGAGACAGACAGGCTGTTGAGGAATGACTGTTTATCTGGAAATAAGTACATGAAAACAAGGAAATAACTTCTCTCGGATGTCAAACAATATTAAATCCGGTTATAATCCATTCGAATGGATTGACGTCGTTTAGTAATAAACAGTGAATCTGCATGGAAGAACACACTCCAGACTGTGTATTATTCATTACATATATACATACTGTATGTGTGAAAAGCCTCTCAATGTAATTGAGTCTAAAGCTGTTGTGATTAATGTGCAAATCCCAGGTCACAAGCCACTGCTGGTCAAACCGCTGTTATATATTTTATTATAAATGAATATAACTGAATTCTAAATGATAGATTCGTTTTACTAGCGAGGACGGAGAATCCGATCGTGTCTGTGCACCTACCGCAGAACCTCTGAGTATTTTGTGAACAGGAGATTGATGTCTCTGACAGCATCTGGAGAAACAGGCACATGCAAATAAACGTTTATAGATTGTGGAAGTGTAATACATTCGAGCCGGTGTGTTCTATTCGTGGCTGAATGTTTCAGATATTCAGAATGTAGCAAATACTTCCTATTAAAACAGAAAGAAGGGAACGCTGATTGTGACCGTACCTGACCATGCTGCTTTAAACCCGCCAGCCCCATCCTCCGGGGCTGAGATAGCACCAGACGCCTTCATCTTCTTTGGTGGAGAATCATCACAAAATTCACCTGTGTTTTCGGCCTAAATAAAAACATCACATTACACAGTGCCGGTCAACAGTTTGGAAGAACAGCTTTTTTTTTTTTTTTTTTTTAAACACGGATGAAATACATGTAGGTATGTCATTCCCCTCATGAATAAAATACTATACCAACAAGGATACCATTTCAGACCTCAACGTTAACTGTATAAGACAATGACTTGCGGTGACCTGCCCACTCACCGCACCTAAATCCTATTGAACTGCTCTGGGATGAACTGGATCACGAGGTCATGAAGAAATATAGAACTAGAGAAGAACATCTCTGGCAAGTTTTCACAAGAAGCATGGTAAAGTATTTCAGCTGAATGTTTGGAGTATGGGGTCTTAGCTAATTGCTTATAATTACTATGTTAATGTTTGTTCTTTTTTTTTATTAGTTCATTCATCTTTAGGAGCGTCTTTATCCTGATCATTCCTGGATATGGTAAATCTGAAGCGTATTCCTTGAACAATGGGAGTCATTAGCATCCACCAGTCCATCTCTGAGTACCATATATTCACACACATTCACAGCTTGGAGCATTTTTGCATAGCCAATCGACCTGTTTTTGGAGGAAGGAAACTCATATGACCATGGGCAGGACATGGAAAAACTCAAACAGTAATTCAAACTATTTTGCCTATATACACACATATATATATATATATATATACAGTACAGACCAAACGTTTAGACACACCTTCTAATTCAAATAGTTTTTTTTATTTTCATGACTATGAAAATTGTAGAGTCACACTGAAGGCATCAAGGGCTATTTGACCAAGAAGGAGAGTGATGGGGTGCTGCGCCAGATGGCCTGGCCTCCACAGTCACCGGACCTGAACCCAATCGAGATGGTTTAGGGGTGAGCTGGACCGCAGAGTGAAGGCAAAAGGGCCAACAAGTGCCAAGCATCTCTCGGGGAACTCCTTCAAGATAGTTGGAAGAACATTTCAGGTGACTACCTCTTGAAGCTCATCAGGAGAATGCCAAGAGTGTGCAAAGCAGTAATCAAAGCAAAAGGTGGCTACTTTGAAGAACCTAGAATATGACATTTTTCAGTTGTTTCACACTTTTTTGTTATGTATATAATTCCATATATAATTCCACATGTGTTAATTCAAAGTTTTGATGCCTTCAGTGTGAATCTACAATTTTCATAGTCATGAAAATAAAGAAAACTCTTTGAATGAGAAGAAACAAACTTTGGTCTGTACTGTATATATATATATAAACTCAAACAGTAACTCAAACTATTTTGCCTATATATATATATATATATATATATATATATATATATATATATATATATATATATATATATATATATATATATATATATATATATGGACTAATGTGCATTAATGAGGTCAGGCACCGAGGTAAGGATAAGGAGGTCTGGGCTTAACCAGCATTTCATCCTAAAAGATCTCAGTAGGGGTGAGGTTATAACCCAGTCCATATAAGTTCTTCAACTCCAACCTTGGAAACCTATTTTTCTTAATGCGTCTTAATTGAGATTGCGATATAAATAGGAATATGTTTGGACTCATTCGTTTTAGTGAAGAGGATCTAATGGTACAGCGTTTAAAAACAATTGTGTCGCTCTTGTGGGAAGACTTTGTGCAAGGAGCACATATGGGTTTGTCAGCCTTTCACAAACTTCTTGCCATATTAAATATTTTACATCAAACACAGTACACTTGCATAGTGGAATGTAGTTAAATTTGTTTATAAATAAATTAGTATTTATTGTAGACATTTATGTATACAAACTTTGTATTAAAAATCTATTTTAAATAATGAATTCATTAATTTTTGATTACACTTATACAGTAGAATGTAGTTATGAGTTATTTATTGTAGATCTTTACGCATTCAAATAGATTGTTAACAATCTATTTAAATAATTGATTAAATTTAATTGTATATTATTTCATTCAAAAATAATGTCTTACTCCTCGGACCTTGTTGATAAATTATGGCCGTTTTTCTCCAATTTGAAACAGGTGATGATTTTTCATTTAATGATTAAAGTATCATAGTGATATATTAAATACACATTTATTTTGTAGCACATCAGTCAGATTTTCAATACATCGTTTAAAGTGTCGGTTTTGTATTTTATGATTTACAAACACGTGGCATCGTTTGCTCTGGAAAAAATGCCACGATGTGTAGATGGTAATGTGGAAATGCTGGCTTGTAAAGGAATCCTCACTTTATTGTTGCCACTGGAACAACTAGCAGTAGATCCTTTACCATTCATTGTGCTGTTCGAGGGGAAAAAAACACAAACGTATCAATATTTGGCTTAGATTTATTTCCAAAGCGATTTAGAAATAAAGTATAATCTTTATTACATATCACAAAAAAATGACCTATTTTTAAATGGGATACTGATATACTAGAATGCATTACGATGGCCTCTGTCTTTTGTTTTCTCTAAACAGATTTTGGATTTTTTGATGTAATATGAATTATAATCAGTGTTTACCAAATATATATTGATAATATATATTAATTATATAAAATATATAAAATATATTTAATATATAAAAATATACCTTCTTCAAATCAACAGGGTTGGCAAATTTCTTCTGAAAATAAATAAGAAATAATTATGGAAAATAATGCAGAATGAATAGTTGACAATCTATAGGTCTTTCAATGGAAAATTAATAAATAAAAGACATAAATACACTTTATGTGACTAATCAATTAAAGGACACTTTTCATGCTAACTGGCTAACTCTCGTTCTCAACACTGTATACTGAAATGTAGATAGCTCGATACGAACTTTACCTCAAAATGTAATATATTTAGAGTAAACGATGCTGACAAAAACACGGAATTAAGAGTCTTTAACTTGTTAACTATACCGTAAATCTCTATAATCTAATAAAGGAAAGTAGAAGAACAGTGAGATAACAGAGCAGGTATCCAGCCCTTTTCAGTGAGTCGATTCATTCACCGACAAGAACCGACTCTTTTGGCTTCCAAACATATAACTGCCGTTTTATTTAAATTTAAATAAAAAAATTAACGATTTTTACCTAACATTACTTTGCATTGCATTTGACATATATATATTTACGTAATTTACGTATATTTACGTAATTTCGGATTTAGCAATCCCAATAATAATTCTATTAATAGATCGGTTTGCTACTGATATTAGAAATATTATAACCATAATAAATCATAGTACTTTGGATGCTTAAGTACACCTGAAGGCAAAAACGTTTGTATTTTTACTTCAAGTGAAGGTTTAAAGGGTGCACTTTTACTTTTACTTGAGTAATATTTGCAATTCTCAGGTTCAAAATCAGGGCTTTGAAAAAAACAGTCAAGGAGGATGGAAAAATGTTTGTGGACACCTGACCACATTTAATCCCCATATTTGCTGTTATTATAACCTACACTTTTCTGGGAAGATCTTCCAATAGATTTTGCTTGTGAAATGTGCTTGTGGAGATTTGTTCTCCACTCAAGATCTTCCACTCCAACCCATATAAAGCAGATTTTCATGGAGCTGGCGATGTAAACAGTGGCATAGTCATGCTAGAACAGGATTGGGTGCCTTAGTTCAAGTGAAGGGGAAAATTCAATGCTACCACATCCAGAGACATTTTGTGGTTACATTTTGGGGGAAAAAATCCACATTGCTGGAAATCTGTCATGTGTCTTGTCCATATAGTTCATAATACATCATCAACATCTGTACTCAACAGGTCTTTTTAGTAGCAAAGCTAAAAAAAAACAAGCAAAAAACTAATTCAGGACAAAAATGTAACAAAATTTTACACAAATCTTTTTTGTACAAAAATGGCCAAATAGATTAATAAACATCTTACGAGTGCTTTAATTTCCACCTACTGTACTAAAATGGTCTTTTGGGGGCGCTGTTAACCATAGTTTTAATGGCCTTAGCCACCAGTCCCCAAAATACTTATAAAAACATTATGCTTTTGACTTTCAAAATTAATTTACAGCTCTTCAGATCGTTTCAAACAGTTAAATATTTTCTTAAAAACATATACCTGCTTACCACTATATGAGCAAATCATGCCATCTTTTGAAACATAATGCTAGTATTTAGCATCGTGCAAATAACAGCAGTGCTGCCTTTTTCTTATAAATCATATATTAGATTTTATTTAATAAAGTAATAACTTAATTGATGCTGTAATGACAGCAGATTGCAGACAAGGAGAAAATATCCTAAAACATTCGATCAAACATAATACAGTAACAGCAGTAATAGCTTAGCTGAAAATTACCACAATACTATTTCACACCAACTTAAGAAAGTCTCAGTGATTTTTCATCCCATTACCTCATAAGCATTTAGACCAGACAAGATTATTCGATTGTTCTTAGATTGTGGTTTAGACATTTGTTATAGCAGTAGTAGCAGTAGCATGTCACAAACAATCTAACTGAAAAAGACAATTGCTGTTCAGGGCCTCACTACTGAAATGTTTAAATGGCCCAAGCTGTTCCTTTATGCCTGTCAACATCTTAGAACCTAAACATTCAGATACTAAAAACGTTTAAGCCTTATGAGTATTGTGTTGATACATCACATGCGTTTTTCATTACTTACATAGTACTCACATATACTAAATGGACAGTGACCCTTGAACAAAGCCATCTTAGAGTGGAAGATCTTCAGTGACCTGCTTTAGAACTCTGGCCTTAACCCTATTGAACACCTTTAGGATGACTTGGAGTCTTATGGTTAGGTGTGTACACATTTTTCTCCATATATTGTACTGATATTAATCTTTATACAAACTGTTCTGTGGTGCAATATCAGGACATGATTAAACACAGTGTAAAACAGTGTTAACTGTATAGTATGTATTACACGGCTGGATTAGTGACAGTGAGGTCATCAAAAAGGAAGTTCATATATACACACGCAAGCACTTATTTTTTTGTGGTAAAAAGCTTGAGGTGGATCTAAAACATTGAGGAACACTGATAGGGAAACACTCCAGATGGGACACCAGCCCATAACAGGACACCATTCACACAACATGCACTTCACACACACACACACACACACACATATACTTTTTACATGTTTTTGGGAGGTAAAAGGAAACTCATGGAAACTGAGAGGGAAAATAATCAATTCTACACAAACAAGAAACTCAGGATTGAATTGTTGACCATGGAGATGTGATGGCACTAAGCCACCTGAACAGATAGGAATACAATACAATACTATACAGTAAGTTTACTAGTTGGCGCTTTTTTGTTTTGTCTCTCTGTCCCACACTGCCTTGTGTTGTCTGTCTGCACAGTTTTTTTTGTCTGCACTGTTTGCACTCGTTTGCACACGATGCACTTTATGTGGCAAGGACACTTACTTTAGTCCTTAGCTCTGTGTTCTGTTATGTAGCTTTATGTTGTGTTTTGTAGCTTTATGTTGTTGAATGTAGCACCAGGGTTCTGGAGGAACGTTGTCTCGTTTCACTGTGTACTGCGTCAGTTATATATGGTAAACCTGACATTGAAAGCTTCTTGACTTGACTTGACTTGACTTGACTTGACTAAGGAGTATATTAGAGCCAAGTCATTCAGATCTAGATTAGTGCATGGTGTCCATGTATTCCCTTTCTTTACTTTTTTTTTATCTTATGATGAAACGTTTCTGTATAAAAGTGGTCACAACCATGTCAATATAACACCACACAAAGCACAACATGACCACGTCTTGTCACATCTAATGCATTCAGAAAATGGTGTTCTTTTCATTGCCTTAATATAGCAATTATTTGCATCATATCTGCATCATCATAGATTGGTCTGTTTCATACTATTTGTGAGCTTTTATTTATTTTTATTACATTTGCTTTTTCCAACCGTGGTGTTTAAAAAAAAAACGCTCCGAAGATGAGTAGTGAGTCTGCTCGTGCTTTTCCTGCCTTATGCTGAAATGGTTTTCAAAGGAGACATTATCTTGCATAATTTAACACAGTTCCCCATGCTCTTTAAAAGACATCTGTGAAGAGTGCAATAAAATTCACCCTTAATTAAGCTTTTGGATGGGTGGTAATTTTGTATGCTAATGATCTCTGCTCATTGGTCACCTCTTTTTTTTTTTTTGGGGGGGGGGGGGTCATTTGGTGGAACTGACATTTTGCGGTGATGAGGAGCTCAGCAATGTTGACAAAAGCAGATTGAAATGATAAAACTAGACTAAAGAAAATACAAAAAACCATCCTGCTTCGTGGTGATTAAAGAAATGTTAAGGAAGGAATGTAGAAAAAATGGTTAATTTGAGCTCCTCAATTTATTATTTGGGGTTCTGCAGGGTTCTCTGGTTTCCCCCTACCTCTCAAAAACTTTAGAGTGGGTGGATAGCCTACAGTAAAATGCCTCAGATATGAATTTGCGTTCCTTACAGGCATTGTTCCTATGATAGCTTTCAAATCCACAATGACCCTGACCTTAGTGAAGATGAATAAATGGATATACTATTTAAATGCAAATTAAAAATTATTAATTATTTACAGTGTTGCTACATCATAAATCAAAGCAAATTTTAATTACCTAACGTTTTTTTTTTTACTTATAGTAAATTGTTTGTGTGTTGGAATCGACACTGATACCAGACTAGTATCTGATACCTGACACCTGATGTTTCTTTTCTCATTGATTCTTTTCTCAGGTCAAACATAAATTTTATTACTTTGATTTTTTGTTGTTGTTTTTTTTGACAAAAAGATATCCAGTTAAAGGCTTGACCAATAGACCTGTAATCTGCTGAAATCTGTTGAAATCTACTGAAGTCTGTGTCTATGTGGATATCAGTCTGTCTATCTGCTTATGTATCTGTCTGTCTGTGACTATCTATCTATGTCTGCCTGTCTGTGCCTGTCTGTTTGTTTGTATGTGTCTATCTGTCTATGTCTCTCAGTCTGTCTGTTTGTTTGTCTATGTGTGTGTCTATGTGCCAATCTGTTGATGTATGAATGTGTTTGTCTGCCTATTTATCTGTCTGTCTGTGACTATCTGTCTACGTGTCTGTCTGTCTATATGCCTGTGACTGTGTCTATGTGCCAATATGTTTGTTTGAATGTGTCTGTCCATTTGTGACTGTCTGTCTATATATCTATATATGTGTATGCATATATCTCAATATGTCTATCTGTCTATGTGTCTGTCACAGTCTGTGTTTGTTTATTTGTCTGTATGTGCCTGTCTGTTTATGTGTGAATGTGTTTGTCTGTCTTTGACTATCTATGTGTCTGCCTGTCTGGCTATGTCTGTCAGTGGCTATTTGGGAATATCTAGGGGAAGTTCATTCCACCACCTCGGTGCCAGAACAGAGAAGAGCCTTGAAGTGTACTTATATCTGTATGTGTCTGTCTGTGACTATCTGCCTGTGTCTATATGCTGATCTGTCTGTGTATATCTCTATATGTGTCTGTCTGTGACTCTATAACTATGTCTGTCAGTGACTGTATGTGTCTATATGCTGATCTGTCTGTGTATATATCTATATGTGTATGTCTGTCAGTGACTGTATGTGTCTATATGCTGATCTGTCTGTGTATATATCTATATGTGTCTGTCTGTCAGTGACTGTATGTGTCTATATGCTGATCTGTCTGTGTATATATCTATATGTGTCTGTCTGTCAGTGACTATATGTATATATCTATATGTCTATGTGTCTGTCGCTGACTAGCTGTCTGTGTCTATATGTTGATCTGTTTGTGAATATCTGTCTGTGACTATGTATCTATGTGTTAATCTGTCTATATGTATGTCTGTCTGGAGACAAAATGCCCCACACAAAGGTGTTGTGTGTTATCAGTGGGGACCTGCCGCTCGAGGCGCTCTCTCTCTCTCACACGCACGCACGCACGCACGCGCGCACACACACACACTCGCGCGACACACGCATACACAAGCACGCACACACACACACACACACTCTCTCGCGGCGGCTCGAGCGCACACACAAACAAACATGGCGGCCAGGCAGACGGGTAAGATGCTCGCTGTGGGTCGTTGCGCCGTGTTTGTGATGTTATGGCTCGTCCCCGGCTCGTTTTGCTCCACGCTCCGGCTTCACCGGGACAACCGATTCATGCTGCCGCAGGACCGAGGCTTTTCCCTGATCAGTGCGCCCGATGAGCTCCGGGAGCGAGGCGCGGAGCAGCACAGCGCCAGCCAACACCGACACCGCGCTCGGAGGAGTAGCGCCGACACCGCCGTGCCAAACGTTTACGGACGGGTAAGACAAGTTTCCCTTTTTCATCCGTGCACGATCCGGGAACAGGGGGGCGAGAACCAGAGATCTGGAGCTCCTGCATCAATAATCAATCACTGGCTGCTTCTGGAAGCTGTACCTTTTCCAACCTGAGTTCACCTTTCTCCTGCATGGGGTCTACTGGGACCTGTTTGTGTTCCTCTCCAGTGGCTTTCCATCAGACACTCACCCTGTCAGATCTAATCACTTATTCTAAAGATCAGATTAATAGGATTCCACTAGGGATTGATTTTTATCAGCTATGGAAAAGAAAATCATGTCACCTGCAATGTAGAGAAATAAAAATGTAACTGATCAAGTATAATAATAAATTTCTCTCTCTCTCTCTCTCTCTCTCTCTCTCTCTCTCTCTCTCTCTCTCTCTCTATATATATATATATATATATATATATATATATATATATGATGGTATATATATATATATGATGGTATATATATATATATATGATGGTATAATAATATGTAAGTGGATTTTAAGGTCAGAGCCACTGCACCATGAGGAGTTTGTTTTGCACCCAGTGGTAAACCACTACATCAGGCTACAGTAGATCATTAGTGGGATTCATTAAAGTGATGTAGCTCGAGTGATCGCTCATGCTTTTATTATTAACCTGTTGCTATTCTGTGGAACGGAGTGAGGTGTGTGTGTGTGTGTGTGTGTTTGTTTTTCTTTTTCTTTTTTTTCCTTTTTAATTATTTATTTGTTTTTGCTTTTATTGCACACCTGGGCAGTTTTACCAACACCGCAGCACTGGTATTGGGTGTAAGGTTTTAAAACCAGGCTGGGAAATTATTACACACAAGGCGAGTTTATAGGAAGGTTTTTTTTTTTCTTCTTTCCCACAATTGTTTACAAACACTTGCTGAATCTTTGGCCCGTTGTCCCAAGACTGGAAAAGCAAAACTCTGTCAATAGCAGAATCTGCATCTTTTTTTTTTCTTTTTCTGCATCTAAATAGATCTGTCGACCAGCCAACAACACACTGATGTACTCATTTCAAACCTGCTATGTATATATATATATATATATATATATAATATATATATATATATATATATATATATATATACACACACACACACGCACACACATATACACAGTGTGTATATATATATATATATAATATAATATATATATATATATATATATTAGTCCCATTAGTGGGTTTATGCATTTTGCATGATCAGTGTTATACAGTTGCAGGTTGTAAGTTATTGTTACAGTAATGTATACCTAATCAGACATACATAAATAAAGAGACACAAATGCAATGTAATTCTAAAGAATGCTGCATTTTGCTGCAGAGTATTTACAGGACTCAGCAAAATAAAGTGGACATAAACAAAAAAAAAACAAGATTCGATGCTGTGGTCTGGACATTAGCATTTAATCTACCTCACACGACTAAACAGTTAAAAAAGAATGTCCAGGACGAATGATTTCAGCCACCGAAAGCCCACACTTTGTAACTGCATGTGTCCTCGATTGCCTGAAGTAAAAGTGTGTGTGCAAGGGTCTGGAGGTGCTTTCATCACCATGCACAAAAAGCTCCTCAGTGAGCTTTAAGAATATGTAATATGAAGAGGGGTATAGAACAAAAAAATATGCAAGGTTTGATGTACCTGTTGTTGACTGGTGGAATTTTATATTGTCCTAGATGATAATGTACCTGGGCTGCCCTTTTGGTCCACCCCTCTGGAGGACGTGTGTTCAGGAATGTGATAAGAAGGGCAGGGTTTAAGGAACCAAAGTTAGCATAGTGATGACTAATGACTGCACACATGGTGAAACTTCTTCCATGTTGTAGAGGGACATTTACAATGGCATGTGGGTCTGACGTTTTTTAATTGTCCCATTCCTTTGGCCCTTAAGCTACCAGTCATCAGCAATGGACATGATATTGTAAACTAAATTAAGAGCAGCGAATATGGTGTGGTATTTATAAAAAGTACAGTACTGATATGAAATTAAATCCACAGAATTCTACTTATCTGCACATAGTCACAACACTGTTCTTTTACTATCTAGGAGTTTCACTCGAATCGCACCATGATTTTGTTTTGAACATAGTGTAGATAGTAGGTAACTGACTGGTTCTCATTTCTTAATGTACAGATAATAGATGCAATCGCGTAGCCACTCGGGTCAGACTGAACTTTCTGCCCAGTCTCTCTCATCAACCAGTGTAGGCCTAAACTCATCTCAGCCAACTGTCCTATTTCTTCCCTGTTCTCCTCTTACTCTCACTCCTTTATCTTAAGCTCTTTCTTCACAATTGACTGTATCTCGATTTTTCTTTTAAATAAAAGAGCATGCCTGTGGCCCTTAGTGCAAAAGCTCTATTTTTTTAATGGACATTTCCACAACAATTGTTTACACAAAATTTTTTTTAAAGAGATCAAAGCTCGATCTTTGAATGTTGTATCTTATATAGAAAACTGAAGGAGGTAACGAATAAATTGTGCTTAGAACATTGCAGGCACGAGTTATGGATTCGTTCGGATGAGTGTTAGGTGTCGGTGATTGTGTCTCAAGTTCCAATTTGATTGTGCAAACAATTGGGGGAAAAAACCTGCAAATCTTGTCACAATTGCATGGAAGGCTCAAGTTCAAACCCTAGTTTCTGGGTTTTCACGTTCCTTGATTGTTTAGTTGTGTTGGAATTGAAGTGGAACCGATTGGAAATGTAGTCTGAATTTACACAGACAAAAGAGTGTTGGGGAAAATAGTATTGTTCAAGAACTATTGATATTTAAACTAAAACATTTCAGTTGTAGTCAGTATTCAGTAGTTTGAAGTAAGTGCCAGAATCAGAGGAACTGCAAGTTTCTTTTTCTTCTTCCTCTTCGTCATCCTATTCGTTTAGTTCTTCAGTATTGAGCTTTAAAAAATGATTAAACCACGTATTTTAAATATTCAGTCGCTATAGTAAAAACGAATAGATATGTATAGAGTATAAAAATGAGGAATGTAAGTCTGGACGAGTCTAAGGGCTTAATGGAAGGGTGGTGTGTCTGAGCCGGCGCAGTCATGTCTTCCAAGCCGTATAGAAAAAAGTCTGAGACGTATTGCAAGAATATATGCAAGAGGATTATCATTCCCATGAAGCCGATCCCAGGCTTTTTACACCTCGCTTTCCGCACGGTCGACCATAAAAGCTCCCGCAGCCCACAAGTCACATCCAAGCAGCCATTAAAACATACACTTACAGTCATAACACAGTAATTGGTATTGGTGAGCGTAGAAAACAGGCTTCATCATAGGACGAGGTGGTTTTCCGGAGCAAACCTACTAAGGTTTGTTATAAACCAGAAATCTGTATTTCACTCATGTATTTAGCTTTTAATAACATAACGATGCGATTCTTTGACAGAAAATACCCACACCGCTCCGTATAAACCAATGTGATCCACAGTACAGCTATAATCTAGTTTAGTGAAATGGTCTTAAACTTTTAGTCTTAAACTTTTAGACTTAAAGATGACTTGAATGGACAAACAGCCAGTCAAACCGGTTACACTGGTAATAATGTGGTTCAGCTGCAAGGTCTTAAAATTCTTTCAGTATTGCTTCTGATTGTCTTGTGATGTAAAAACACCACACACACACACACACACACACACACACACACACACACACACACACACACACACACACACACACCATATACCTCATGAAAACCATCCATTGATAGTAATTCAAAAATATAAACAAAAGGAATACGTAGATGCATTTGGAGAAAATTCCCATAGTAGTGCACTGCTATATAACAATTTTATATGATGCAGGATAAAAGAAATAAACGCATGTAAATTGGAAATTCTCTTGCAAATGACTTGCAGCTTTATCAGGGCAAAGCTTTCGCTCCTGAATGAATTCTTAATGTTTCACGTTTGCACTTCTTTTCATCAGCAATTCTATTTTCACTCTGGTTTCCACACAATGCCGCATGACTCTAGTCGCCATATTAACTTTTTTTTCTTCACAACTCAGTAGATGCCCACGTCGGCGAGAGTCGACAGGTCTCGTTAAAAACGAGGCTGCGAGGCTTGAACGTGAGAGATCAGCTTTCAAATTGTTAATACTAGTATCACAGTCGATTCCATTGTCCTTGTCATTTCGCAGATAGCCAACTTGTGACGTCCGAAAGAGGAAGCTGTGTCTCTTTTTCTGTTTCTTCAGAAGTCTGAATTCCCTGAAGGGGAGGTGGTAACTTAGTGGTTAAGGCGTTCCACCTTGAATCCGAACGTCATCAGTTCAAATCCTAGCGACACCAAGTTGCCGCTCTGAGCAGGACCCTTAACTCTATAGCTGCTCAGTTGTATGAATAAGATTGATGTAAGTCTCTCTGGATTTAGGGGGCGTCTACCACAATGCCTTAAATGTAAAGCGTAGATTTTTCAGGAATGCCGCAAATGCAGCTCCAAACAACAGATATTGAAACGTTTCAATGTAAAAAAAAGTTCATTTGGTTCTTGATTTCCATTTTGAAAAAGTTTTTTACTCATAAACTCGCGATGTGTGGGAGATATTGGTAGAAAAGATCTCTGTATAATGTATTTGTGTATCTAAGTTGGAAAATTGGACACATGATTGGCATTGCAAAATGTTTTGATGTACAGAGAGAGAGAGAGAGAGAGAGAGAGAGAGAGAGAGAGAGAGAGAGAGGAGAGAGAGAAAGAGAAAGAGAGATCATCTGTAAACTCATACCCAAACCTTTCCGTTTCCTTCTGTAAAACAGGAAGAACAGCTTTAGCAACAGTAAACATAAAGAACAGCTGACAGACTCTCACTGCTGCGCAACGGAAATCCTTTATTAAGTGCTCACAGAGATCTGCATGGAGCTCATATTATTTGCTGTTTTTTTTTTTTCTTGAGATTTTCCAGAACGTTTTCTATTCCCTTTATCATCTTTGTAGGAAAAAGTCTGTACATTCTCATATAGATACAGATGCAGCTTTTTTCAATGTAAAAAAAAAGTCAACTAGACAGAAAAGATTAATTAAGGATCTGATTTGGCAGGGGAAAAAAAGTATGTTGCTCAGAACCCACTTTCTGTTTCGTGGATTCATTTCCGAAGCATCCCTGCGATCAGAGATGACACGTTAACACCAGAGCGTTGTTTTGACTCTCGCAGAAGCAGCTAAACCCGAACATCCCCTTTGCGGTTTAACTTTTTCGCAACTTATCTTCGATCTTTTCTGCCGAGTCGCCTGATAAATAAGCTGCATGCTGGGATACCGATCGAGACCAGAATGTTCTTGAGGGAAACGTTCAGGAGAATTAGGACATAAAGAAGAATGCTTTTAATTCAGGCACTTGTGTTAAAGACCTATTGCAGAAATCTTCCAGTGCAATTCAGTGGAATCCCATTTGGTAATTGCACTGTGTTTTTTTTTTTTCTCATTTGCTACATTTTTAGACTTTTAACCCCTGGAAGGCCCCATGAAGATTCCAGATTTCTCTGGGGGGGGCACCTTGGCCCATAATTTCCATGCATCTATCTCTCTCTCTCTCTCTCTCTCTCTCTCTCTCTCTCTCTCTCTCTCTCTCTCTCTCTCTCTCTCTCTCTCTTTTTATAAAGGAAATAGTATTGATTTTGGCTGCAGAATAGATTCACAGCAAGGGTCATGAATACTAATGTGACAGTGTCTTCTTGGAGAGAGAGAAAAAAAACGGCAAAATGAGCGGGTTGGGACGTGAACCAGTCAACGGTGTAAAATAAAGGACCATATTGTGTATTTTGGGAAACATTTCAGACAGTTTGTCTTTCATACTCGTCTTTATTATAAACACTTCTTGTACACTCCAACACTTGAGGGGCTTTGCTTATTCCAGGAACTGTGACAGGGCTGGATAAGGATCGTAACCATAAATAGAAGCTGCGTTCGCCTCTTTGTATAGATTGTGGATGGAAATGAGGTTTTATTTGCCCAGAATGGTGAGTGGGTGAAGGCCTGTAATAAAAACATGACAAAGATTCGATTGCATTCATGGTAAAAACACAATGCATGTGAAACGAACCGGTTTGAACAGTATGCAGTCTTTACACATGACTAGACCAACCAGCTTTCACTTTAAGTTTGTCACATGAAAGAAAAAAGAAAGAAAGAAAGCCAGTGAGTCACCACTAGAGCAAAATCACGAGCCTTGTAGCTCTGAGGCACAGGACATTTCCTACCTGGCCATGACAGCACCAATAAAGCCACGTGTGATGTGTTTCAACAACATCTAATAAAAAAAACCCCCAAAAAAACCCTCAGTGTCCCAGCAGTTCATATTTTACCAGGGTTATTGTTGAACGCTATTAATAGGGCGCCTTTACTAACGTATATGGTTGATTGCATGCAAATTGAACTGCTGGCCATGGTATAAGTGCTGCAGAGATGATGTCATCTCCATCGGCTTAATGCTTGCAGCACTGGCTGTAGCAGCACTCATTCTGTCCCTCCTGATACCCCCCACCCCCCTACACACACACACACACACACACACACACACACTCTGGTAGTAATATATTACAAAATGACAGATTGTAAACCTCCATATGCATTTCCTTTTTTAATTTTTTTCTTCCGACATTGCAAAAGGTCACATAGCTGTGTTTACACTTCTATAGTACTAGATTTGCATATAAAAAAAAAGACCTCAGCGGACTGTCCATAGTAATAATAATATCTTTTGGTCATATCCGCGGATTATATCGTCACCAGGAGATGATTGCTAGGTTGCAAACCTCTACAATATTTGTCTTGCACGCTGCAATGTTGAGTCTGAGAGCGCATGAACTACAGCCAACAAGCGGCTTTTCCCTCCCCGAGCGTCAGTGGGCCATGGCGAAGGAAGAAAGCGGTGATTTACGCATCTTGGAGCACAAGTACCCTTATTCAGCAGCAAGAATGTTCCAGCTTCTAGATGGCGGGGACGAGGCGGTAGAGAAAGCCAACTGGTGTTCAATTATGATAATTAAAGCCCTTGTGTGAAATGTGTGAATAGCTGAGTAGTGGTGAGCCATGATAAAGGATTGCATTTGCTCAAAAGAGGAGAGGCAGTTCCGGATGAATTATTAAATTAATTGAGTTTGACTTTGATGGGAAAAGTATTTGATGAAGCAATAATGTAGGGTTACATAGATGTGTTTACATTTGCAGCATTTGGCAAACGTCCTTTTGCATAATGCTGCGTAATCTCCATTATAAAAAAGACTCCTTACACTTGTACAAAGAGGTTAGAGTTTTAGAATACTATTGAGCTAAGGATTATTATTATAAATGGTTTTTTAGCGCTCGTATAAGATTCATTTATACAGTGCGCTACATTTTCTCAATCAAGACCTTGCGTGTCTCTTCCTCGGTGCTGTTCTTTCGTTCAGGTGAGAAAGCAGCGATCACGTTCCGGAGCGATTAACCAAACACGCCACGTATTTCGGGATGTGGGTGTCATTTAATATTTATTTATACATTTATTTATTTATTTATTTTTGTAGTGCTGCTGAACTTGACTTATGAGATGCAACCTAAGCGAAAGGATAAAGTTGTAAAAAAAAATAAAATAATGCAATGTAAAAAATGCTAATGTAAAAATGAGTTTTCTGGATATTTGGGGCAATAAGCAAAAAAATATGCTGAATAGTGGATGCATAGTGGATGAAATTGAAAAAATTGAAGCTAGATAATTATGTAATTTTCGAAGGATATAACGATGCATTGTGACATGGTTCATCGCCAATACAAAAATTCTGTTGAAAATCGGCCTCATATTAATTAAGCATGAATGCAGATTTTGTGTATGAATGTCAGAGGTCTCGGAGGATCTGTGCCTCCCAGGGATTAAATACAATCATGTGAAAATGAAAGTACACCCTCTATTTAAGTTCTTTATTCTAATCTTCCTGGTAGTGGACGCCTGAGCAAATTCACCCCAAAGTCAGACTGTACAATGCTCTGAGGAAATTGCAAAAAAACCCCAAAGTTACATCACAGACACTACAAGCTTAGAAAATATGATTTGTTTTGAAGGTTTTCCATTAGACACTGTCTTCTCTTTCAAAACAAAACATGGCAGCATGTTCACAAAGTTGGATCTGATCAGATCACAAGATCTGGAATGATGAGAGAGAATTCGAAAAGCATGTACTTTAATTTTCAAAAGACGAAAGCATGCCGGTTACGTTATCGTTTCTTCTGCGCCGTTATTGCGAATCATCTGCATCTTTGACACGATTACAGTGACGAAAGAAATATTTTTGTAATACATACACAGATCAACCACAACATTAAAACAACCTCCAGGTGGAATGAACACCACTTTGTTGCAAACAGCACCTGCCAAAGGAAATTTGTTAGGCAGCAGATTCTTGACGTTGTGTTAGAAGCAAGAAAAACACAAGTACACTCCTTCAGTGCAATGCCCTCAGCAGAATTATGTACACTGCAAAATATGTTCAGGAATGGTTTGAGGAACCTGACAGAAATTTCAATGTGTTGACTTGACCTCCCAATTCCTCAGGTCCCAATCTGATTGAGCATCTATGGGATGTGACAAACAAGTCCAATCCATGGAGGCACCAGTTTGCAACTTACAAGACTTAAAGGATCTGCTGGTAACGTCTTGGTGCTAGATAACGGAGCACACCTTCAGAGGTCTTGCGACGGGGTCAGAGCTGTTGTGATGGCACAAGAGTGACCATTGTTATAATTTTTTTATGTTTTAATGTTATGGCTGATTGGTGGATGTGCCTCCACAAACTGCACTATAACCTTATTAACCAGAAACATGTTAATATTATATATGTTATGTTATATACAGTGGAACCCGTTTATGTCGATGTCCTAGGGGGTCGCCAAAAAGCATCGAGGTAACCGATGATCGAGATAAAAGAAAATCAATATGGCGGCAATATATTAACGTGCTTGAAATTTCTTTATGTACATGATGTGCGTTATTAAATGAGAATGTCCATGCACGTGTTTTTGAAGGGTTTTTTACACAACAGCGTTGCCGCGATTTGTTTGATGAAGGCATGCTATAAAAATACATACAGTACATGTTTATCTGTCAGGAATCCACCTGCCACGCCCTTCAGCGTGGCAGGTGTTTTCTCGGCCGCTTTCTCTGAAGCTCTCGCGGCTTTTATTAGGATATTAGGGTTCGGCGACATAAAAAAATCGACATAACCGATAAAAAATGCTTAGAAAAAGCGAGAATTTGGCGGTTCCACTTCAAAAACGTCGACTTAATAGGGTTGTTGAGGTAACCGAGGGCGAGATAAGCGGATTCCACTGTATTAGATATTTTAATGTATAATTCCTTAGACCCCTGCTAGAGAGCTCAGTATGTTTCTGTGGTTTATTTTCCTCAGGGTACAGTGTGTTTATTTAATAGTCTTAGTTTTTTTCTATAGGTATTTATTTATCATAGATATGGCAACTCTGTAACAGTTTTTTCCTTTTCCTTGCAATTTTTACACGAATAGATTTTAGATAAACAGCAGAAGGACATCATATAGCATTGTATTTGTACGTGAGGCTTTTCAGTCATAAAACATGAACATTTTTGGAAGTCTGTGAATTCAATTGCGAAGCCCGTGTTGTGAATTATGACCTAATTTCACTACACATGTATAGTGTATCATTACAATCTTTGCCAAAAAAAATTTTCCCCTCTCCCCAACATCATATTTCTGAACAACGATTGAAGGTTTGAGTGCGTTTTCATTCCTATGTACCCTTCAGACAGTCACTTTACTTCATTGAATTGTATGCAGTGGGAAAAAAATGTACTATGTAGGAACAAAACAGTGCGAACTTCATTTTGGTTTCTACTTTACAAATGATCTAATAGGCATGAAAGTGCTTAGTTAAAAAAGAAGGGTCTTCGGTTTTATTCTGCACATAGCCAGTGACTGAGCTGTTTGGAAAAATGGGGAAAATCAAATTGAGTGTGAGTACAGAGAAAAGTCTCGATGCTTGTCTTCCCTGTATGTTAAGGGATAATGAGTAAAGGCTCGAAGTCAATCAAGATGCATCTCCATAGAGTTTGTCTGTCAAAATAGATATCTGGATTGTTCAGATTTATGAATGTAACTTCAGCTCTACGTCTCACTAAACGCGCTTCATTCATAATGTAAAGCAATTCAGAGCCACAGTTTAGATGTTACAGGAAAAGCTGTGGGGTCATGTGATTCGGCATCACCTGACTCCTTTCCTCGATATCTTCTAATGCCGTGAAATATGTTTGCTTCCTTGATGCAAATGAATATTTGAAGGGCCTCTATTATAACCTTATTTTGCTTTGCCATTAAAACCATGATATTTTTTACAATTTGCATTGAAAATAGGATATATATATATATATATATATATAAAGTAAGCTTGTGCTCTACAAAGGGAAATGCTGCCGGTTTGTAATATTTCACTTTAATAGAGCATCAGAAGAGCCATCATCTGAAAAGCCCACATCCCATCAGGGTCCTGAATTAAAGATGAGAAAGGCTTCACGGCTCAGCATTCCAAATTGAAAAGCTGACACATTTTTACTCTCTCTCCCTTTTTCTGTCTTTCCCATGCCACTTGGGTTTTGTTGTGCCTTCTCGTGTGTGTTTTGTCTAGGCCAAGGCCTGTTTGTGCTGTATGAAATGTGAGCGCTTATAGTAAGTTGCCTGAAAGGATGGATTTGGGTCTGATGTATCAAATACACACCTGCATTGCAGCAACAGGAGCAGCCACAGCAGGTGACGAGGAGAACCGCTGGGAGAAGATTTGTGTGTTTATTTTTTTTCTATTTAGCATTTATAATAGTGTTCTTCGGTTGTAGTTTAGTTATAGTGAAAGGTGAAAGCCGGGATAGAATAGAGACAGAATTTCTGAAAGCACTAGCAGTTATGTGGTTAAAAAAAACAAGCATTAGCATCATTTGTTTGCGCTTGTACATAAAACCCTGCCTCCTGGAATCCACAGTGTGGCTAGTTCAGGAGCTAACTTTAACTTCAACTCATTTCATTCTACTTGCCAAGATTTGCCAACAAAAAAAACAACCCACACGCTATAAATACTTAATGATTTTCTGATGCGAGAAGGAAAAGAACAAGCTGAGAGTATTCTAGCTCATTTCATGCTACCAGGAAATATTTAATTAGCAAATCTGACTGACTAGCATGCAAGCAATATTGAACACTATTCTGCTAGTTTTGACAAAGCCAGCTTCAAACACGAATTACTGGCACGATAGATACTGTACATATTTATTATCCATCACTGATCTATAGTCAAACTTTACATCTGGTTTTTTTTTTACAGAATACAATTACATTTCTCTGATAAACATTGACTGAAAACGTTATACTTAAAAAAAAAAAATAAAAAATAAAAAAAAACCAAAAAAAAAAAAAAAAAGGAAAAAAGGAATTTGACACATTTTCTCTCAGAAAAACAAGCATTGATTGGTAGTCAGCCAATCAGATTGTAGGCTTCAAGATTCTGAAGCTTGCAGCCGGAGAGTTACGTATTACAGAGAAATCGTTTATCTTCTAGCTTTATTGACTTCATGATTAGCATGTTTCTTCATCTTGTTTTTCTTTCTTGGTGCTTTATCAGGGGCATAGGACCATGTTCTTGGCCCACTGGACACAAAAGTGAGAAACACTGTCCATTGCATTGGCTCCATACACCAGCTAGCTACCAAAAATAGTACTAATTTGTATACAGTGTGTCACAATTTCTCCATTCAATCAAGCCCTGGTGTGTTTTTTTTTACCCTGTGTGTAATCAGCAATGACAAATACAAAGATAGTTAGTTATATATGTATTTTTCTATTTTTTTTTTAAGAAGAAAAATCTGCTATTTTTTGCTTCCTATTTTTTTTCTCTCTCTCTCTCTCTCTCTCTCTCTCTCTCTCTCTCTCTCTCTCTCTCTCTCTCTCTCTCTCTCTGTGCTTCGTTTGTTTCTCAAATATCTTATTGTGTAGCACTGGATGTCACTATGTTTGCGTTTCTGAACAGTCAAAACGTGACTCAGGGTTGTATACTGTCCTTTTTAGGCACTTTTTCTCAGCTCTGTGATACACAGGTTTTTATAATGTTGTTTCAGCAACTGTGCTTTATTATTCTCCCTAGATATTTCAGTAAGAACAATAAAAATATTGACCTATACACCTTTATTACCCATGCTTGTTGAGAATAAAGCCCTCATAAGTTGAAATGTTTATATATACACACACACACACTTTTATGTTTTTTTTGTGTTTTTTTTAAATAAACTGTTTGACTTTAATATGTTATTTGTATAGCTTTGTATACTGACAGATTGTTGTTTACAGGCCAACCTGAATGACTCTCATAACCAGATGGTTGTGCACTGGGCTGGAGAGAAGAGTAACGTCATCGTAGCTTTGGCAAGAGACAGCGTCGGAGCAACCGACCCCAAGAGCAGTTCGGTGAGTGTATCACTGTGTTCAAAGCTGACATGCTGCCTCTATTTCTTTCTCTCTCTCTCTCTCTCTCTCTCTCTCTCTCTCTCTCTCTCTCTCTCTCTCTCTCTCTCTCTCTCCTTCTATCATTTTCTCTCTCTCTCTCTCTCTCTCTCTCTCTCTCTCTCTGAGTGTCCTGACATTTCCTGTGAGTACACTTGAGTGGAGTAAAAGCCTCACGGTTGCAGGTCTGCTACCCAGGTTATGACTTATTCAAGTCAATAATGGCACGACAGTGGCTTCGTGAGTGAACTGGGGTTTTTATCTATTCATTTTTGATTGTGAAGGTCTCGCAGGTCTCTCGCTGTCCTGTAGAAGCCACACTTTATCTAGACTATGTGGCATCTCTTTTTTATGAATTTGACAAAAAGCCAGGTTGGCCGGCGTAGCTGAGAATCAGCAGAAGCCATGATGACACATGCTGCTGTTTAACAGGTTTAGACATTACTTGAAAAATGCAACATGCTAAGTTGGCAATTATTTATTAATTTTTTTAAGGCTAAAGATGCACCAGATTTGCACAATGTTATGAACCCTTATCGGATTACAACAGAAAGTAAATTGCACATTCTTTACTTTAGGCCTCATTGTTAATTTATAAGTTAAGTGTGTGCAATTTTTCGGACTTAAAAACCCAGACAGATTTACAAAAACTTTAATACACTAATTGTCTTCATACACATTTGAGCATTTAGATGCTCATAATCGTGCATAAGTTCTAACGCATGTTTACGTTTGGTGACTGACACAATGCTTTATTCAAAAAAACAATACTCACAGAGAGGTGAAAGCGATAAAATCATGAATATACAGGAGTCCTCCTGAGTAAATCCAGTAATGCAGCTTTTTTCATGTCTATTTCTTTTAGATTCCTTTATATATATATATATTTGACAAATTAATTTCACCCAGTTTCCATTGAAATCAGTGTGTCATTGAAATTGTTGTTAAACTCGACAGGAGTGCATTAACACATGACAGTTAAATGATTATATGTTAATTTAAGGTGAGTCATCGTAGATGTAAATTTACACAAGAGAATAAAGCATATTATATTCTGGAGAAGCCCCTTCACTTCTGCAACCCTAAAAGCTTAAAATTTAACTTGCATCCAGTCTCACACAAGTTTTCAATCAAACGTCTTGATGTCCTCCTTTCTTAAATACTCCTTGTTTTTTTTTTTCTTTTCTTTTTCTTTTTATCTCTCCGTCTGCAGCAACTCTGCATTTACTTTGCATAATAGATTCTGAGTCACACATCAGGAAATCGCAGCGCTGCTGAGCTGTAGAGGCCCGTGCTCATGACAACATATTCTGCCTTTATTGGAGGTCGTCAGATTAAAAAGCTCCATCTGTTTTTCAAAGCCTCTGCATGTGAATCTGCCTTTTATTATATAATTCGAAGCCTGTCAGACAATCACTACAATGTTCTGTTTTCCATCTTGACCACAAGAAGTGTTATGTTTTGGATGGGATTTATCATGGTAGGACTTTATTAGAAGAAAACACAAACACAAAGGTTGAGAAGTTGTGAAAATTTGCATATGCATTTATTGTGGAATTCTGGTCTCAGGGTCTTTGAGTAAAATAATTGTAAATATACCAAGTCCCTTTAAAGGGTTGTTTTTGTGAAGTCAGCAATGCTTATAAAGTATTCATTGATCAATGCTCATTGGATAGATAAATCACACAGATGGGAGTGTCTGCACGATGTGTGCATGCTTGTCATGCAAAATATTCCCTTCACACTACATACACAATACAAAAATCAGACTTTTACAGTAACTTCCTGTTGTTGTAAGAATTACGGTAAATCACTTACATAACCAGACACAGAATAGCATGCAGTGAAATGTTTTAATGCCTAGTCCTCAGTATATGATGGAATAGAAAAATGGACAGAATAAAATAGAATAAAGGAATAAAATTTACTAAAAAGTATAATACTATTGCATATACTGTATGTGCAGTAAAATATAGTTTACAATTCAAATGGGTTTTAAAAAATTGGCAGTTTGTCTGGAATAACTTGAAATAAACAGTTGGCGTCCATCTTTGTTCATTCCATATTTAATACAAATCAGACTTTCCTTTTTGCAACATGTATACAGAAGTGGCATTTATATTCTGGGGAGGCAGAGAGGGTGTGAATTATTAGTTCATCTAATAAAGTGCGTTTTGAACTTTCTGAATTACCAAGAACATATACCAGTAATAATTACATTACTGCATCTAGTCCAGTTTTGAATAATACTGCCCAGCTACTCATGAAACAGTAAAACTGTACAAATGTTAGTTCCAGTGTTAAACTCATGATTTAGCGTTCTTTGGTAGAAAATCAAAACCCTGAGGAAAAGATTTATTTATTTATTTATCTTTTTTAAAATCTCTGATACCCAGTACGGCATTGGCATCAATCCGGTGCCTACATTTTTCAGAAAGAATGTGATGGCACACATACAAAAGCTTTGAGAATGTAAAAAGGTGAACCTTTACCCAGGATTTGTTTTTGAATGACTGATCATTCAGACATAAAAAAAAACAAAAAATACAAGGGGTTTGGGAAAAATGGGAGGTAGGTTTCAGTCAGTTTTCAAGTTCTCAAGTGACTTCAGCATTTGTATTTGCCGAACCTGATATTCTCTGGTTTAAAACAAATGCTAAAGGCAGGAAGGGGAACTTGAGAACAGTGACTTGACTTTTGCATTGTCTTCACACAAAATCAGGACCTAGAAAATGAGACCTGATTGCAGCATGAATAGAAAGCTTGTAATGATAGTGGAGCATTAGTCTTGTTTATCTTTTATTATATTCGGCATGCCGCTTCACTAGCAGAAGTTGGTATATTGCTGTAATCGTGTTGGTATATCGTAATTGTATTTTATTTAAGTTTATATGAGATTATTATATATTTATACTCTTTTATATAAGAGTATTATTTGTTTATAATTGTAAATAAATGAGTACTTTAGTATCTATTTGGTTAATACATTGGGAGGTATATTTCAGGTATCATTTATACAATACTACTATTGTGTCCCTCTATCTGATACGTCAGATTTTTTGGTCATTTGAAAAACGTAAGATTTCTGTCTTATTCAAGAGAAATATTGAATCAATTGCAATAAAAAATTCAGAAAACAACTTTTTTTTATTGTTGCACAATACTAAATATAACCACAAATGGATACTTTTTATGTCGAAAAAAGAAATTGTACTTAATGGTACAAATTGGGATTTGCTAATTATTTTTCCTACACTTTTCATTCCTTAACTCATCTAACGGTAATTAGCTATAACATTGGCTACCTATTCAAAACACTCATAGTGTAACCAACAAATATAGGCTGGAGCTATGTCTAGTGTCATATTTAGTTGTCACCATTTTGTAATGTCACAAATTGTTACCATTGTATTTCTTATTACCTCAGATCTAATACCAAAGTGTTAGTACCCACATCATATATATATATATAATTACGAAGAACATACAACAGACGCTAATGTAAATTTAATGTTAAAATTTACTTTTATCATGACTGTTCCCATAATTTCAATAACTGTTTCCAAAATCCAGTTTGCCTATATGAATACTGTCTTGTGACTGGTCTTGTGATCGTGCCACAAGCCTGCCAATTAATGCTGGTATTTCGCTTGTTTATGTGCCATCATGACAGTGATTACAGTAATTGCTTAATACTGCAAGGAATGAAATACAACAGGACCTTGTTGCAGGAATAATCAACATGATGGTAGTGTGCCATGACTTGATATGAGTTACTGTACACTTTGAAATGTTTAACTTCTTCAAACCTGAAATGATGGACACCTGTCCATAAGATTGGTGTGTTTTTAAACATTCCATTCCACATTTAGCCTTTATTGAAAAGTGCTGTTATGAAAAAAAAAAAGTCACTCTTTTGGGATGATGTTGCACTAATTTTTAGAGTTTGATTGTGGAGATTTGTGCTCATTCAGCCAAAAGGTTGTTTAGTAAAATCAGGTACTTATGTAGGGTAAGGAGGCTTTGGGTGCAATTAGCGTTCCAATTCACCCCAAAAATGTTTACTATTGTTGAGATCAGAGTTTTGTAGCGGGGCACTTAGGATTCAACCCATGTAAACAACGTCCTTATCGAATTTCAAAAAAAGGAAGATTTTAATGCTTCTATATCCAAAGACATCCTGAACAATTGCATTTGTAGAAACAGTTTGGAAAAGAACCACATATGGCTGGAAGAGTCAGGTATCATAATACTTTTTTTTTTTTACATATAGTGTATGTGAATCTATGTAAAATAGAGGTCGGCCGGTAGTGGATTTAACGATACTGAGAGCTAGGTTGGATCGCACTTGCCGATAAACGATTAATCAACCAATTAGTCAAACACTCAGTGTAAAATAGTACAGAACTTTATTCCAAACATAAAACCATACTCAATCATGAAAATGTGCTAAATAAAATACATTTGAATGAATTATAGTATTAATTAATACAAACAGCAAGTGGTTTCAGTAGTTTGCTTATAGAAGTTACCTTCTCAGCCAATCCAGCCACGGACGCGGCCCGGAAAAACTATCGGTATCACTATCTGTGCCAATTAATCAGCAAAAACAGAAGGCCGCTAATAAAACCATGTCTTCATAGAGCTGCTTGGGACATATAAGGCTTGTGTACAGGGGCATTGCCATGGTGGAACCGGTTTGGGTCTTCTAGTTCAAGTGAAGAAAAAATATAATTCTACCATCTCCAAAGACATTGTATACAACTGTCTTCTTCTTCTTCTTTCGGCTGCTCCCATTAGGGGTTACCACAGCGGATCATCCGTCTCCATCCCCCCCCCTGTTCTCTACATCTCCCTTTTTCAACCCAACTACCTGCATGTCTTCCCTCAACACATCCATAAACCTCCTCCTTGGTTTTCCTCTTTTCCTTCTTCCTGGCAGCTCCATCATCAGCATTCTCCTACTGATGTATTCCATGTCCCTCCTCTGCACGTGTCCAAACCATTTCAATCGGGCCATTCACTTTGTTCCCAAAACGTCCTTCATCCACTGTCCCTCTAATAAACTCATTTCTAATCCTGTCCATCCTCATCACTCCCAATGAAAATCTCAACATCTTTTAGATCTGCTACCTCCAGCTCCACCTTCTGTCTTTTACTCAATGCCATGGTCTCTAAACCCTACAACATAGCAGGTCTCATCACAGTCCAATAAACTTTCCCATTTAATAAAAAAAAAAAAAAAACGTTTGGGGAAGTATACATATGTTTGGAAAAGTCAGGAGTCTCCATATTTTGTCCACATACTGTATTTGTTAAAGCCTATAACATTCAGTGCTATATTTAACTGCTGTTTTCACGTTTTTCCCACAGGTATATGTGTCGTACGACTATGGGACCACCTTCATCCATATATCAGATAAGTTTAACCTGCCTAGTGGGAAGGAGACCAGCAAGCAGGTGATCTCGCAGTTCTACCACAGCCCTGCTGATAACCGGCGTGTGAGTATCTATGCCTCGAATCTCAAGCATTGACCCCAAAGCACTAAAGAGAGAGGTCAGTTAAGGTTGTTTTGATGTAGGGGCAGTGTGCTCCTCTGGCCTTTCGTTCTCTTAAGGTGTGTGTTTGTGTGGAGAAGCTGGATTGCGCGTGGGAGCAGTTCTCACGAGACCCAGTGCGACAGCGTGACTAATAGACCTGGCCTTGCCTGTAGCCGTCGCCCTTGGCACCCAACATAATTGCCTGCTTCAGGGAGGAGTTTTACGCTTTTGCCAAGACACCTGGGAATTAAAGTTGTTCTCTGCACCGTGATTTGCACTGCAGTTTCTCAAGACACAATCATGAGCCATATCAGGACAAAGGGAGAAGGATATAACATAGTAGCATTGCATTAGTACAACTGTAAATTTTTTTTATTAAATAGATGCATTTCTCTTGATAATTATAATCCTCATAATAAATTAGCAAGTTTTCTTTTTTTCTTTTTCTTTTTTTTTTTTATATATAATATCTAAGCACGGTCTGTGCAAATCGAAGATAAAAATTTCCCCAAAGACAAAAGGCATGACTGCTCGTGAGCACTTCTTTTTATAGCCGCTCATTCTCTTCGCTCTCTCCTCCCTGTGGAAGACTGCGTTTTACATCACAGCGCGTTCATCTGTTAGCAACGCTCCTTTTCTCTTCCTCATTCCCGTCATTCTTTTCATTCTCTGACCCGGTACGTCCTCTGCGCTCTCGTCACATTGGCCGTCATATCAGTGTAGAAGCTGATCTGCTATTAACAGCAGAGAGGTTACAGCAAAAGCATGGATGTGACACAGAGGGAGGATTAAAGTTGCATAATTACAAAAAAAAAAAATGCCACTATCTTTATGTTTCACATTTTCCTTTTTTAATTCAAGTCTATCAGAGTTAGTTATAAATTGTTATATTAATTATGATGTTTTTATGGTGGGGTTTTAGAGCATTTTTTTTTTTTTCCATTTTCTTTTTCTAATTCTCACACATCGCCAAGCTGCCACTTTTGGGCCCTTGAGCAAGGCCCTTAACCCTCTCTGACCCTAGCTTCCGAGCAAGCTGGGATATGCGAAGAATGAATTTTACTGTGCTGTAATGTATTTGTGACAAATAAAGGCAGTTCTATTCTCTATTCTATTCTATGTGTTCTGTCAGTGGAAAGTTACACATTCAAATAATGCACTTAATATTTCAGTACTTCATCGAAGAATCTGCAGTTTGAAAACAATATTACAAAATGAGATCTCTTGAATGATCAACCATTCAATCACGTCCAATCTGCTTGAAGGTTTCATTCCACCTCCCAGAAGGTGGATTTAGCTGCATAAAATTGCCAATAGGTGTGAAAAAGGCTCATTCGTAAATGAATACGTGTACGTGTATGCCAGATGTCTGCGAGTTAAGGGCAGCTGCATGATTCAAGCGCAGCATCAAATCAATAGTAGAACCAGTATAGTGTCCATAGATGAATAAACAGTTTCGAATTGTCTTCAATTGCATTCTATTCTACAGTGTCCCAAAAGTCTCTGTACATTATGCCGATTGTGTCTTTGTCAGCGAATTCTCGGTCGGTCCACAACGCTTTCCCATCGTTTAGAATGTATTGCTGTGTTTACCTCCGTAGTCCACTGCAGTTTTGCAACAGCTTTCCAATCTTGGCATAAAAACTATTTCAGTAGTGGACCTGATCTTTTTGAACGTCTCTTTCCGTCTCCGCGAGTTTGGAGTGTGGTCGAGATTTGTGCTCATTTAACCATAAGAGTGTTAGTAAAGTCAGGTACTCATGTAGAGTGAGGAGGCCTAGGGTGCAGTCAGCGCTCCAATTCATTTCAAAGAAGTTTAGTAGTGTTAAGGTCAGAGCTCTGTAGCAGAAGATCTTCCCCTCTAAGCCATGTAAACCAGCTTTGTACACTGTCATGCTAGAACAAGTTTGGGTCTCCTAGATCAGGAGAAGGAAGCATTTCATTAAAGGCATCCTATACCAACTTTGTGGTAACCGTTTGCAGAAGAACCACATATGGCTTATCTGGGTGTCCCAATACTTTTGCCGTATTGTTTATATTTACAACACAAATGCGTACACGTTGACCTGCGATGGACGGGAATTTCCGATTCAATGTTACCACTGTTCCCAGAATAAACTCTGGATGCACCCTGACTAGGATAAAACATTATTGATAAATGCATTCAAAAAAAAGAAAAGGGGAAAAAAAAAATTTATTAGCTTTGCATTTCTCTTCTGTCTTGTTCTCCTCAGTACCTTTTTGCCGACACCAAGAACAGTTACATTTGGAACACATTTGACTTTTGCAAGAGCGTCCAGGGATTTTCCATCCCATTCAAACCCACAGACCTGCTCCTACACAACAAGCGACCAGACCTCGTACTGGGTTATGACAGTTCTCACCCTAATAAGCAGGTTTGTCCCAAACAGTCCTTGAGACATGCTGGAGTGAAATGTCATTGCATATTCTTTGTCAGCTTTGATTTATTTTTAGATATAAAATAATTTTTTATTTTTTATTTTTTTTTATGAAATAGCTGTTAACATGCAAGATGGTTATTTTAGTGTTCTGACTCAGGAGGGAATAAACTTTATAACTTTGCATTAGATACGTTATATTGCAACTCTTGGGCCAGTGGCTCTTGTCCAATATGTGTGGTGATTCATCAGTATTAAAGCCTGTAGGAAAAAAGATTTCATCTGAATTTGTCTTTGAATAAAAATAGTCATTAGCTGTGTCTGAATTCTCATAAACTTTTACCTGCTTCCTTTTCTTTGATTCTTTCTTTTTTTTTTTTTTCCTTTTTTTTATGAAGCTGTGGAAGTCAGACGACTTTGGAGAAACATGGGTGCTGATTCAAGAACATGTCAAGTCCTACTTCTGGTAAGATAATAAATGGAATTATTTGCTCTTGGTCTGTCTGTCTGTCTGTCTGTCTGTCTGTCTGTCTGTCTGTCTGTCTGTCTGTCTGTCTGTCTGTCTAATCACAACAATTTTAGTAGATCTTCTCAAGTGACAATACTATAGAGATGAAACTTGTATATATTTTAAAGTAGTCAACATGCAGCTTGTATAGTATACAGATTTACTGTCCTCTGAAAATAACTCAACATACAGCCATTATTGTCTAAATAGATGGAGACAAACACCCTAAGTGATAACAGCTGTACAACGTGTAACCATGCAAAGCCACATGTCCTATTCATCATGTTCATGTTTTTGTTTGCTTGACAGGACCATTCAAATTTGTGTATCTTGTATAGGAGCAGTTAAAATTTGGTGCTTTGAGTGCAATTTTCTCATAATGACCACTGGATGTTAAACATGGCACCTCATAGCAAAGAACTCTAAGGATTTGAGAATTTGAATAGTTGCTTTACACGAAGATGGCCTCGGCTATAAGAAGACACCCTGAAACCGAGTTACAGTACTCTGGCCAGGGTCATAAAGAGGTTTTCCTAGATGGGTTCCACTCAAAGACCTTGTAAGGGTCGATCAAAGAAGTCGAGTCCTCGTGCTGTGCGTCAGGTGCAGAAGCTGCTTCAAAAAACAGAAACAGAAGTTCCACTTGTCAGTGCTCAGACTGTACGCCGCACACCTGCAACAAGTCGGGTTGCGTGACTGTTGTCCCAGAAGGAAGCCTCTTCTGAAACTGTTTCACAAGAAAGCCTGCAAACTGTTTGCTGAAGACAACCTGTGCAAATGCATGAATTACTGGAACTATGTCATGTGGTCTGATTAAACTAAGATAACATTGTTTGGCTCAGATGGTCTCCAGCAAAGTTGTGTTTTCCTGCAGACAAGCATGGTGGTGGTAGCATCATGGTCTGGGGCTGCGTGGGTGCTGCTGGTCCTGGGGAGCTGCGGTTCATTGATAGAAAAACATGGATTCAAACATGCACAGAGACATTCTGAAGCAAAACATGATGCCCTACCTTCAGGAACTGGGCCGAACGGCAGTTTTCCAACATGAAAACAACCTATAACACACTACTAAAATGACAACTGCCTTGCTAAGGAAGCTGAAGGTGATGGAGTGACAAAGTATATATCTCAACCTGAACCCTATTGAGCACCTGTGGGGCATCTTCAAATGGAAGGTGGAGAAGTGCCATGTGTCTAACATCCAACAGCTCGAATAGGATCAATGTTTCGAAGAGGATCTCAGCAACAATCTGTGCAGCTCTGTTAATTCCATGCGCAGGAGGTGGTGAACAGTGGTGCTCACACAAAATATTGCCACTTTGGACACAGTTTTGACATGTTCACTTAGGGTGTACTCACTTTTGTTGCCAGCTATTTAGACAATAATGTCTAAGTTGAGACATTTACAGAGGACATTTTTAGAGGACAGTAAATATGTACTGCTATACAAGCTGCACATTGACTACTGTAAAATATATCCAAGTTTCATTTCTATAGTATTGTCCCTTGAGAATGTATACTAAAATAGTTGCTAAATGTAAGGGGTGTACTCACTTTTGTGAAATAATGTATATGTTAGGGGTGTAACGGTACACATATTCGTACTGAAAATCAGGAACGTATTAAGTGGTGGACCGCAAGTTTGTTTAGTCTCCGCCTCGTACGTTGCGTCCATCTTTTTAATTATTATAATTATTAAACTTATAAACAGACACAACAATGCCAGGGGTATAAAAAATAAACTAGAGTTCTCCATCTTTAAGAATTTCTTTTAAAATGAGAATTCTGATCATTCCGCATACTTCGGAGGAAGTAAATGAATGAAGGATGGAAGGACATTTGTTAAAGTATGCTAAACTAAATAGAACAGTTGATCATATTTTTAGAAAATTAAATATTAAATGTAAAATAAACATGCACATCTGTATTACCCAAATGGGTCTAACAAATGCAAACTAATTAAATCTTTTCCATTTATTTAATTGTATTTAATTTATTTTATTTATGCCAATTTGATTGATTACTCAATTTAATCAATATAATTAAAAGTATATTGCATTAATTTGATTCAGATTTTTTTTTATATATAAATTATTATTTTATATATTTAATCAAGCAGACAATTTATTGAAAATTGTTTTAAAAATGTGAACTGTTCAAATGTTGATCACAAATGTCATAATAATAATGATAATAATAATAATTAACCATGTTAATAAAAAACGGCAAGCAATTTTATGTTTTGCATTTCTTCCCCCATAATTGTACCGAAATTGACCGACCCGTGACCTAAAAATCGAGGTACGCACCGAACTGTGAATTTTGTGTACCGTTACATCCCTATTATATACAATTCAATTAGATTTTATTTGTATAGCACAATTTTTGCAATGGACATTGTTTCTAAGCAGCTTCGCACAGGTAAAGCGATATGGGTTACTTAACGGAAGGTCGGGTGTTCGAGCCCCGGTATCACCAAGCTGCCGCTCTTTTGCACTTTCACCAGCAAGTCCCTTAACCCTCTGTGCTCCAGGGGCGCTGTATCATGGCTGACCCTGTGCTCTGACCCCAATGAAGAAAATCATTGGGATAAGCAAAGAATGGAATATCACTGTACTGTAATGTATATAGGACAAATAAAGGTTCTTCTTTAAATGTTCATAGGCACTCAGGCAACACACCATTGCCCACCGGGGTATTGTGATTCTGTAATAGGTTTGAGTCTCCAAGTTCAAGTGAAGGAAAATGTAAATTCTACAAAGACATCCTATACAATTGTGTGCCAACTTGCCACCCAAGAACCACGTAATGGCTGGAGAAGCCAGGTTTGTTCTTATAGTGTATATTTTAAAGATCTCCTGTGTGTATTGTGCTAAAGTTGGATCTAATGTGAAATTCAGCATTGAATTCTAAGAAGAAGCATTTTTCCGAATCTCGAATAACAATCTGCCGCCTAACATTCCACCATTATACCAGACTTAAAAGGGTGGAAACTTCCATACCGGATGAAGAACGTGCTCATCATGTGCTCGCGAAAGAAAAGGAAACATTCATAAATATTGTAGTGAGATTTCAAATTTGTGCCTTTAAATAAGCTGGTGTACCCCACAAAGGTCCCCCTTTACATAGATGCTGTGAGCTTTTTCTGAAGAATAGCTGTGTGAATGCAATCACATGCAAAGCAGAGTTGGAAAGAAGTATGCAAATAAGCTTCATGCTGTTTGATCTTCGAAACACCAAGTTCAACTATCAGGGAGGTGCAGGCTACAGCTGAAACACACACTTACTTTCTTTCTCTTTCTCACACACACACACACACACACACACACACACACACACACACACACACACACACACACACACACACACACACACACACACACACACACACACACACACACAGGTAACTGCACCAATATAACAGTGCCTCAAGGTAATGAGACATCAGAAAACTGTTACACATGATATTACAGGTATAAACAGTTCAGACATGCCATGTGTGTTCTGAAGGTAAATGGAACTTTTTTTATGGTCTTTCAATGCAAATTATGATGTCTGAGATTTAACGAATACCTAACATCAAACTAAATTTAATACAGTGGTAATTACTGATTAGTCATTTGGCTGAAATTAAGTATTGAAAGTAAGCAAACATTTACCACAAACTTGGATTAAGCCATTAATTTTAATTTTGGATTACATTTCCGTTTCTCTTGACGAACGAGACCCAAACCTGCACAAAGTACATGAAAATATAATGTACATGGGTTGGAGTGGTAGATTTTGAACAGCCTGCGACAGAACTCTGAACTTAAACCCGACTGAACACCTTTGGGATGAATTGGAACAAACTTGCACCCCAGGCCTCCTCACCCTATATCAGTACCTGACTTACCTGATTAACACTCTTGTGGCTAGATTTCCACACAAACACTACAAAATCTAGTGGAACATCTTCCAAGAAGAGTGGAGGGTTATTATAACAAATATAGAACTAAATGTGGAATGAGATGTTCAAAACGCACATATGAATCTTAAGGTTAGGTGTTAAACTTTTATACATAGTGTTTTTCAGGGCAGCTAAACTAATTTCATATAATTATTTCTATTTATATTAAAATAATTAGTGGGATTTTTTTTGTTGTATATTGTTACATAATTTGCATCATAGAAATATCTTAATTTATGATATTCTGGTAATAATCGCTTTTAGATAAATCTGTGACCTAGATGATGATATAGAAAACCTTTTTTTAAAAATATACTGCTGTAATTTTTCTATACTTTTATAATACAAAAATATATATCAGCCCCCTGTTTTCTATTTCTAGTATCCTAAACTACATTATGCACTATTTAGCACAGCAGATGATTGGGAAGCGCATACTGTTTTATAACCATGACTGCTATTTCCATCTGGCCTATTCGGCAGGGAGAGAAACTGATCCGCAGTGTAATATCCACTGAGGAAGTCGATGGTTACGTGCTCAGCGTTTCAGACGAGCTGCTGGTAGCTTTGTGTGTGTGTTTTACTGGTGGCCATCAGCCTGCTGCTTATTTGATTAAGCTCCTATTAATGGCCCTTGAGTTTGGCTGGATTTGGTCCACTTCGTCCTCTGGAGTAGTGTCTGCTCTGTGAGGCACCTCAGGAAAAGGAAGTGTGGCAAATTGAGTATCTTCCCAGTACACTGTGAAAGCTCATGTCTTGCTCAGGAGAGCCACAATAGAAGGTTTTATGTAGAACTACTCATCAATTGTGGTAGCAGGTATACATGCATAGTGCATCAGTGCTGTTGAATTTATTAAAGACATTGTGTTTTGATTAGAAGGAATAAAAATTCTGCTATCTGCTAACTGGGGTTGGAGTGGCAGTGGCAACTTGGCAGCAGTGGCAGCTTGGAGGGGCTGAGGGTCAAATTCCCAACCTCACTTTCAGTAACCCAGAGTTTTAACCATTGAGCCACTGCTTCTCTTGAAGCGCCTTCCAACTACATAGTTTTAACCGAGTCCATTATTTTCATGCCATTATTTTCTTATATACAACCTGCCCCATCATGTTTTATTCCATAAATGTCCTTTTGTATTCGGGGTTTAATCCTCATCCCCCCTGAGAACTTTAGTTTAGTCTCACTGATTAAGAGCGCTAAAAAGATGCCGTTTTATGTCAGCGCCACACACCCAGCTTCTGTACGTGCATGAAATGGGTGGAGCACAGGCGGCACGGTAGTCTGTGTACTCGTCTTCTTCAGTCTAATCCTTTCATCCATTTGTTAGAAGTATCAAGAAGCAGTCTTGACAAACAAGCCGGTGTGTTTAGGAAAGCAGCGAGGCAGGCCATTGTGCCAGGGAGCTCAAGAGTAAATCTCAGGGCTCCAGGGTCTCTGAAGCCATGCCTTAAATCCTGAGCCTACTGTGCTGAATCATTTATACACAGGGAGCTTTATGGCTCTTAACTTGCCTCTGCCTGGAGAGAAATGTGGTGCAAAATCAGGGGAGCATTCCGAAATAGTCCTAATCGTATTCCCTTATCTCTGTTGAACGAATTGTTTACTTTTGTTCAAGGTAATTACTGGAAAATAAATATGGGAATCATTATTTATAATAACTAGTGAAAACTAGTTTTCAGTAGCTGCTGATGCATTAAAGTGTTTAAGAGGTTTGATGGTAAACATTATTTCATGCTTTTTTGCTATAGAATTCGATGCGTGGGAATTATCACATACGGTATACGGACAAAGGTGTGTGGACTACATAATATTCATATATGCTTTTTTGAACATCCCATTTTAGTCCCATTTGCTGTTCTAATACCCTCCATTCTTCTGGGAAGATGTTCCATGAGATTTTGGAGTGTGCTTGTAGAGATTTCTGCTCATTTAACAAGGGTTTTATTAAAGTCAGGTACTGATGTAGGGTGAGGAGGCCTGGGGTGCAAACACTTGACACTGACCACTGCAGAGTGGGAACAGCCCACCAGTTTTGGAGATGCTCTGACCCAGTCGTCTAGCCGTCACAATTTGTACTTGTCAAACCAGCGCAAATTTTTACGGTTGCCCAATTTTCCTGATTCTAACTTATAGAACTTTTCAAATAGAACTTTGAGGATAAAATGCTGCCTAATACAGGATGTGTTACCCACTAACAGGTGCCATGATGATGAGATAATCAATTCCATATATTTGGAATATATATATATGAATATAAGGTTTGAGAATTGCTCCAGAAAAACTGGAGACACGTGTGATAAGCATAGTTTTTTCCCCCATGGTCTCTAAGTGCTGCTTGGTAAAATTATATTTGAACCGCCTCAAACTGCAGCAGCACTCGACTCCAAAGCTTTTTCGCTAAAGTTTATTGTTCGTTCCGTTTGTCTAATAAAGATAAGACGCTATTTTGCATGCCGCGTTTGTTGAACAAGGCCTTTTAGGAGCCATTCATGCACATAACAAGATAAGTGCGAAGAGCCCGTAAACATTTCTCACAGCTAGAGCGTGGACATGCTGAAAGAATCTTTTGCATTTTTTTAATATTTCAGGGTTTGTTGTTGTTGTTGATTTGTTTAGCTGTTTTAATTTGCCAATCGTGTTCCCTCAGGGGAGTCGAGTCGCATGACAGCCCGACCACGGTGCTGGTCCAGAGGCATGAACCCCAGGGTGTCTCCAGCATTCTCAGCAGCACTGACTTCTTTCAGAGCGAAGAAAACCGACACATCATTCTAGAAAGGGTGGACAGCTTTCAGCTCCGAGACAAGTACATGTTTGCGACGACGACCAGGGTAAGATCTGCATGGTGAAGCGTGGCAGCTCATGCTGTTGTGATGGAAAGAAATGTGCTTCAGAATCAATCGACTGGCTTGAGCACTGGATTGTACAGTAGCTTCTGGAAAATGATTTGGGTGGCATTCTGTTCTTAAGATAAGCTAAACATCAATATTTTCTCTACATAACCTCTCTGATGTCCCACTTGTATCAGCTGTATGTTGAGGAACAGTACACTTCAAAAGACAATGCCAGGGGCACATAGTAGTACACCTGGGGAATCTGTTTTGTATATAATACTCGGGCCGTGTAGGCTAATCCGTTTAAGTATTGAAGAGCCTGACTGTCTTGTGGACAAAATTGTTATAGGGTGAAAAAAAGATTAGCTATAAATTGATTAGCTAGCCAGCTAATCAAAGCTCACATGTTATTTATAAGCGGTAGCTAACATATTATTAGCTAGTTAGCCAGTAACATGTACAAGTATATAGAAATGTGGTGTTTGAAAGGGAGTTGCATCTTGTAGCTGCTATCTAGGAAGAAACTCCTTCTACATTTCTGTCAGAAACTTTGAGTAATGTTTTCAGTTAAAAGTTCCTTCAATTCCAGGAGGTCACATACCCTAAACAAATCAAAAAGGTCATCATAAGATTATAGTTCACTGGCTAGTGTGTTGCTAACAGAACAACAACACAGGGCTTGCCATTTTTCATCTCACTTTGTACCTCGAACATACGTGCACTATTTAGACAAAAGTATAGTGATGCCTGACTTTTTAGTCATATGTGATTCTTCCACAAACTTGTCTTTGGATGCGGTAGCATTAAATATTCCCTTCAGTCAAGGTAGAAGATCCAAACTTGTCCCAGAATTATAATGCCTTTGTACACAATGGGAGCTCTATGAAGCTATGGTTCACTTGGGTTGGAGTGGAGGTTCTTCCGTTTCCTTAATATAGCTTTTATATAGATCTGAAAACAATTGGGATGAATTGGAACGCTGACTCGCCCCAGGTCTCATCACGCTACATCAGTTACCTGACTTTTGCTAACACCCTTGTTGCTCGATGAACACAAATCTCCACAAACACACTCCAAAATCAAGCGGAACATTTTCCCAGAAGATTGGAAATGATTATAACAGCAAATGAGGAATAATGCGGAATGAGATGTTCGAAAATCACATTGATTTTTAGGATCAGGTGCCCACAAACTTTCTTTTCTATGTATTGTAGGTCGATGTTATTCCACGCAAAAGTACCTCTTCTGAGGTAAATTGGACGCAGCATTGAAGAGAGTTGAACAAACGTACGACTGTTATGTAATTGTGAAAAGTTTCTAAACTAAGACTTTGCGTTTGCGTCACTTAGTTGGCTGATGTGCGATGTGGTGTTATATCCCAGCATGACACGTTGGAGATAATTGCACTCGAGTCTTTATTTATTTATAGCAGGCGAGCAAATGGCAGGTTTGTGCTTGTCTTTATTTCGCCTCAGTGTTTCTACATATTAGTGAGTTATTGACTGTAAAATGATTGTCTGTCTTCTGTGCATGCTAATTAAAGCGGCTAGTAAAAAAATATAAAATTTCAAAGTCAACATGTGTGGGGTTTTTTTTTTTTATATCTTAAGAAATATAGCAGACTTGTTTATTCATTTTCATAGCTAGTGTGCGTTGTCAACACAAGGCAGGACAGACCCTAGCGATGTGCTGTATTGTAGTCTATGGTATTGTAGAATGAACTGAAGATTTATTCTGAGGAGAATGTAGAGACACTTCTAGGCTTTTTTGGCTGGAAAGACAATTTTAAGAGCCCACATAAGATCCTCTCTGATGTATAGACCATGGTTGTTGATTTGAGAGAGATTACAGTCCATTCATCTGTTTTTGTGTTATTAAATTGTACAGAAGAAATGCTTGTGGACATACAAATGGGAATGAATCGATGGTACTAATAAAACAGTGAAGAAAGGCGGTAGTTGGAGAGTTGACTGTTTATATGCAGGTCAATGTGAATAGACAGACTAGAGTACAGGCTGTATTTTATGGTATTTGAATGTCATGGGTCTTTGCTGCTCTCACAATGTTTCTGTCATCAGCTGGTGTTGTTTTTTTTTGGCTGACCTGTTAGATGTTCTGTTCAATTTTCTCTTTTCTCAGCATCAAAATGGCTCTTATTTCACAGAGAGCTCTCTGGTCCTCTCTGGTCCATCTTTTTTAACACATTAAACCTTTTAGTTTAGACCTAGAGCCGAACTTCAAACAATCTAAAGCATCACACCTGGGCAATGAGCAACAGTTAAAAGTTGCCAAGCGAAGTTGAGCAATTATAAGGAAATGTAACCGAATATCACATTTATTACCATCAGGAAAGAGGTTCTGAAGCATTTGGGCCTCACATCCAGCTGTTTTTTCCCTCAAGCCATCAGGCTCCACAACACACAGAACTAAACTGTACAAACACACACGCATGCACACACTCACTCAACTGTGTGTCACTGAACTGTACAACCTGAAATCAACACACTCATCTCAATCCATTCCACCACCCATGTTATATTTATATTTGATCATATTATACTGTTTACATGCTGTTTTGCACCTCTCGACTGCTGCGTTTGTTGTTTTTGCACAACATTGTGTTTATGTGTACAAGTACACTCTTGTATACAGTTCTCTTTTGCACATTACTATATAAAATGTTATAAAAGAGGTTTACTGCTCGGCCCTATTTTGTTTGGTGTACCTGCCCTACGCTGTTTTGCAGTGTCTCACACGATGCACTTTAGACCTTAACTCTGGGGTCTGGGGTATGTAGCTCTATGTTATTGTAGCACCAGGGTTCTGGAGGAACGTTGTCTTCTTTCACTGTGTACTGCGTCAGCTATATATGGGGGTAATGACTAAAACCTTCTTGACTTGATTATATTCATCAACAGCATTGCTTTTGCAATACTTTTTGAGAAGGGCTGTGAAATTGTTCTCCACTTGACTTGGTGGATAGCACGTTGTAAAAATAAAGACCGGCAGCGGCAAATCTGAGAAACCATGACCAGCTTTTGCACTTTCGCAGTGATTCTATGGTTAGATTCAGCAGTTGCATGCAGCTAAATGGAGCGTCTTGTGTTGAGCGCCTCTTCTGAGAAGGCCACGTTCTGTGAAAAATGCACTTTGCCCATCGCAAAAGGCTTTTTTCGAACATTTTCTTGGCTGCCTCTTTCCATTGCAGCTTTTTGTAAAAGTGAAACTGACATCTATCCAAGAAAACTGCTGCAGAGCACTTGGGAATTAAACAATTGCTCATTGTTGTGTTTCGAACTTTTAAAATGAAAAAGGGAAGAAAAAAACAAGGGGAAAAAAAACGAGTGGGTTTATTATCCTTTGCTGGATTCCAGCCTGTAAGGGTTTTGTTTATTCCCCCAAATTTTAGTGATTGCTCATGCCTGTGTGTACACTGGCTCTTAACCAAGTGTGGTCCACAGTAAATGTTTGGCCTGTTAAAATAAACCTTGACGCTTGTCTGTCGGACGCGACACCGCCGGTGGATCGGATCAAGCAGGGATTAGCATTACTAGGTGACTTATTGTGGTCTCTGATATTACAGGCTGTAACTGAACCACCGTAACTAACGGCATGTCGCGGACAAGGTGTCGATTATTCAGCCCGGCAGAACCGAACGTGCGGTCCGCTCTCCCCGGGGCATCTTTAACCGCTCATGCACCACTTACCCGTGTTCCACTAACCCGTGCGACCATATGGTCATGTTGTCAGCGCTACACTCAGTAGCGATTGTGCCAAGAAGTTACTACGCACATACAGTATACACAAATGGGAGGTTTCATAACCAGAGCCTGTTGTGCAATGCTTTGGAAGCCTTGGTTCTATTCGTAGCCATTGATTCGTAGGACTGCGTTGTAGGACTCAAAGAAGGAAGAAAATATGGGCTTCTCTGTAAGGTAATTAACTAATTAGCATACCACTGCTAAATATCACCAATGAACACGTTACAGCGATCTCTTCGAGTTTCTTCATTCGTAATCCGTCCATAGTTTCCATTTATTTTCCTCTGTAATCTGACGGATTTGCCAAAGTGATCATTGCTCTGTGTCAGTGTTTAAATACGATCATTTGGACTTGCAGACGAACACAAAAGCAGCCTGGCGCACGTTGTCTGGACGATCGTCTTCAGACGAACGCTGAGAGAATGTCTGTCTTTAGAGTCAGGATTAGTCAGTCATGACTGGGGGTCACTAACCAGTCAGAGTGAGCAATATAGAAAGAGAAACACACACACATACACACAAAAAAAGAGACTATCCATGTCTTACACTCTCAGTCGTCCTAGGCCTCCTAATAGGATTACCATAATGAATATCACAAGGTCCTTTCGGCATTAAGAAGCATAAAGGATTCATTAAAAACGATACGAAAACCTTCGCCCTTTTTTCACAAAAATATTTTTTCTTTAGTTCTCAATGTCCCACTTTTTCCTTTTATCTAAGAAAGAAAAAAAACCTGATTTGAAGTATTCGTTTTGCACTTCCGAATGTACTTTATGTACCATGCTATTATTATCGATTGTTACCAGGGCAGCTACATTGGGACACCAGATTGTTAATTGAGCTGGGGGGGTGGGTCACAACACACATACACACCACACACACCACACACACTTAAACTTTCACACAACCTAATCAAGCTGCAGAAATCTCCAGGCCTAAACTCCTTCTCGTGAGTCAGGTCTATCCAGTCCACAGTGCTTGCCAGCACAGTAAGGCTCTTGTTTTCCGACATAAAAGCCCCTCGCACAATAAAGGAAAAGTGCCTCTAGGAGCCAGAAATGCCGCAAGTGGAATCAGCTCCATTCATGCTGGCAGACGGGTTGGAATCCCGAAACGAAATTATGCTTGTAGAGATCACTTCTCAGACTTCTTGGACCACACCCGCGTATGTTACATGGCCCTGTCGAGGTATTAGAGTTGAGGAAGTTCTCCGGGGGCCGGCTCACCACCAAGAAAGGGTCTAAACAGCATTTTGTCATAGCGATAATGGACCTTGTCCATAAGTCCCTATTTGGACCATTATTAGAATATGATTCGTGAACTGGACAGAAAAAAAAACCCAAACCAGGCAGCTAATGGAACAACGTATCTGGTTTTGCTCCAGTCCCTGGGCTCTGTACAGTCGTGTCAGTTTTGCAGGTTCAATTCCAGCTTGTCCTCTTTTGTCACATAAAGCTGTTGTTACCACGCTGCCGGACTCTTTCTCTTCATGCTCTCTCAGCAACCACCAGCCCTTTCCAAAACCTTTTTTTTCTCTAGTCCTTCCCAGCTCTCTAAAGCCAGATTGTGCATTGGCTGCCTGTGACACCACTGCAGTCTGTTCCCAGAGACGGCCATTAACAGGCAGATAAATCAGGCTCATAGATGCTTGGGCCGTGACGGGAGGGTCTTCGAGAGAGAGAGAGAGAGACGACACTGCATGCTCTGTTTTACCCCGGAGAACAAGAAGTGCTTTTCCGCCTCATCAGGGGAAATTCATTAATGCCGGGCAGATCAGTTCACAGGCTGTCCAGCTCATGGCGTTCTCTATGCCCAGCACTTGGGAGAGAAAATCTCTCTTGTGTTGTCTTGGCTCAGGCTTTCACTGCCATCTTGTGCGGATTGAAAGCTGAGGGCTGCTAATCCAGGATGATGCCGTAAAACCCGGTGTAGACTTGACAACTGATGTTGTGATTCCATCAACACGAGTCTACGAATGTAGATTTCGTTTTTTTGATTATAGCTTTTGATTCTGACTCTGGAGTTACTGATCGAAAGGTAACATGGCCGACCCTCCGCTCTTCCCAACACCACTGAGATTTACACGAAGCATTTCACCGTGCTGTTAAATACATGTGACGAGTATAGAGCACCTCTTTCTTTCTTTCTTTCTTTCTTTCTTTCTTTCTTTCTTTCCAATCTTTTCTTTCTTTCTTTCTTTCTTTCTTTCTTTATTTCTTTCTTTCTTTCTTTCTTTCTTTCTTTCCAATCTTTCCAATCTTTTCTTTCTTTCTTTCTTTCTTTCTTTCTTTCTTTCTTTCTTTCTTTCTTTCTTTCTTTCTTTCTTTCTTTCTTTTCAACTTCCAATCTATTCTTTCTTTCTTTCTTTCTTTCTTTCTTTTTTTCCAACTTCCAATCTTTTCTTTCTTTGTTTCTTTGTTTCTTTCTTTCTTTCTTTCTTTCTTTCTTTCTTTCTTTCTTTCTTTCTTTCTTTCTTTCTTTCCAACTTCCAATCTATTCTTTCTTTCTTTCTTTCTTTCTTTCTTTCTTTCTTTTTTTCCAACTTCCAATCTTTTCTTTCTTTCTTTCTTTCTTTCTTTCTTTCTTTCTTTCTTTCTTTCTTTCTTTCTTTCTTTCTTTCTTTCTTTCTTTCCAACTTCCAATCTATTCTTTCTTTCTTTCTTTCTTTCTTTCTTTCTTTCTTTCTTTCTTTCTTTCTTTCTTTCTTTTTTTCCAACTTCCTATCTATTCTTTCTTTCTTTCTTTCTTTCTTTCTTTCTTTCTTTCTTTCTTTCTTTCTTTCTTTCTTTCTTTCTTTTTTTTCCAACTTCCAATCCTTTCTTTTTTTCTTCCTTCTTTTCTTCAGCTGATCTATTGGAGAAGAACCTCTATGCACAATGCAATACACTAAAATAGTAATTGACTGGCTTCCTGGCATCCTTTTATTTATTTATTTCGGAAGAAGTCTTCAGTCTCGACGCTTCATAGCTATTTTAGATAAAACTTCTGACATTTCTGACACCATAACATCTTCAAGGTGGAATGCGTTGTGGTTTTGTAGTAATACTGTAGATAAGCTTCTCCCATCGGAGAAAAGAAAGAAAGGGTGCTGAAAGAATGACTGTTTATAGAAGCTGTAACGCAAGTGGTAACAAGACCTAACTTGTTTTTTGATGGATGTTCAACAACTTTAAGTATAATGTAATTATTTTTAAATTGCTATAGTATATAGGAGGAATTCTACCATTCTGGGATGTGCTCTTACTGGAAAATAATCTAATCTGTGGTGGGGTGGTAACAGTAACTCCGCTTCACCTTGGGTTGAACCTTGGCGTTATTTCAACAACTGTCTGAATCTCAGTAAGAGATGTCTCAGTTTTGGTTTCCGAGTCAGAGTGAGCTTTAAATCGGGTTTGATTTTGAAGGGGGAAGTGGTAGTTCAGGGGTTGAAAGGTTGTGAGTTTAAATCCCAGCACCACTAAAGCTGCCACTGCGGGGTCTTTGAAGGGCATCGGCCAATTGCCATAAATGTGTAAAGAGGGTAGTGCATGAAGGAGTTGGAGTGTCAGGAGAAAATCCGAAACTGGGTCATGTTTGTAGATTCTTCTATTTATCTTTTATTTTTCTGTGTTTCTGGGGAGTAAATTGAATGTGTGTCTTGATGGTGATGCCGTGTGTTGTTATTCAGACGCTGCTCGGGAGCCATGAGCCGCAGTCGGTCCAGCTGTGGGTGTCCTACAACCGTCAGCCAATGAGAGCGGCCCAGTTTAACACTCGCCACCCCATCACTGTGAGTACTTTATTATCCCGGTGTTTTTTTGTGGTCCTCAAGAACCATTTAAATCAATCTAAACGAATAAATAAAGAGAAACAAACTCATCTGTTTGATCTGCCGCGATGATTGACATGCCCTGCCATTTTTTTTTTCTTTAAGGAATATTACATAGCAGATGCCTCAGAGGATCAGGTGTTTGTATGCGTCAACCACAACAACAATGTCACGCACCTGTACATCTCAGACACGCAGGGACTCGCTTTCTCTCTCTCTCTGGAGAACGTGCTGTATTACAGCCCCGAGGGTTCAGGAAGCAACACTCTCATCAGGTAGTGCTGTGACATGTGACTGACCAAAAACCATACCCTCTTTCTAAAACTCTAAGACGCCTCTTCATGCTTGCTTTTTTTTTTTCTTCTTTTTTTTTTGCTTGCAATATTTCCTCAGCACCTTGGTGGGTTCAGTTCTCCCAGATGAGTAACAGAGGAATTCATTTAAATTGAGTCCTATAGCCCTGGGTCAGTCTGAATATGAAGAAAAAAAAAATTAACTTCAGTGAGAAAAGACATGTAAATGTGACAAAGGGGGGAGCATTTAATTTTTGACACGTCTAGCTCAGTTGGAACAGGGTAAATTTGTGAGCTGATCGAAAAAAAAACCAGACTGTAGTAGGGAAACAATAAAAAGCAAGTGTTCATATTTTTGTAGCGGCTACTTGCAAGTCACATGAATGCAATACAAACACGTGGGTGGGTGTTTTCACTGTTCGCTACGTACCTCTGGTTTTTCAGTCACAGTTCAGTTCAATTTCGGTACAGTTGGGGGGAAGAAATGCAAAGCATAAAATTGCTTATTTTTTTTTTTTTTTTATAATGTCATTTATTATTATTATTAACATTTGTGAACATCAGTGGTTTACATTTTTTTTTAAAACAATTTAAAATAAAACGCCCGCTTGGTTGAAATAAAACAAATCTTATATATTAAAATAAAATAAATCAAAATATGTTGATTAAATTGGTTAATCAAATAAATAGGCACAAATTAAATAAAATAAAATACATAAAAAAATTACATAGTAAATAATTTTAGATATTTTATTATTTGTATGTATGTATGTGTATATACAGTACAGACCGAAAGTTTGGACACACATAGGACATGACTATGAAAATTGTAGAGTCACACTGAAGGCATCAAAACTATGAATTAACACATGTGGAATTATATGTGGAATTATATGTGGAATTATTTACATAACAAAAAAGTGTGAAACAACTGAAAAATGTCATATTCTAGGTTTTCCAAAGTAGCCACCTTTTGCTTTGATTACTGCTTTGCACACTCTTGGCATTCTCTTGATGAGCTTCAAGAGGTAGTCACCTGAAATGGTCTTCCAACAGTCTTGAAGGAGTTCCCCGAGAGATGCTTGGCACTTGTTGGCCCTTTTGCCTTCTGCGGTCCAGCTCACCCCTAAACCATCTCGATTGGGTTCAGGTCCGGTGACTGTGGAGGCCAGGTCATCTGGCGCAGCACCCCATCACTCTCCTTCTTGGTTAAATAGCCCTTGATGCCTTCAGTGTGACTCTACAATTTTCATAGTCATGAAAATAAAGAAAACTCTTTGAATGAAAAGGTGTGTCTAAACTTTTGGTCTGTACTGTATATTCACAATATGTCACAATAGTAAAAACTGCCAAGTGCCACCATCCTGAATGATAAAAAAAAAGACATGCATCAAGATATTCAATTCAGTTTCAATTCATTTTTATTTGTGTAGCACCGAGAGGAACCAGACTCAAAAGGAAACATCATTGCTTTTTCCATCTGTGTGCATGTAGACAATTTTTATTTATTATAAAAAACCTTTTTGTTTTTCAAGATAATAGGAAACACTTCATAAAAAATAGACACTATAATTTGTATCAGGGCTTGCACTGTTTGTCTCTTTGTTCTTGAATAGTGCCTTTTCCTGTCACGGCTACGCTTTAGCTCCTAGGTGGTTTAGGGAGGCATCTTGGATTCAGCCTCACTCATTTCTCATTTAGCAGAGCGTTACTTGGCGAAACTTCTACCTTGCAGCAGTGCAGCAGACAAAGGAAATGCAAATGAGCTGCCATGACTTGGCTAACGGTGCTGACCTTTTCAAAAGTCACCTTGTTCATCAGAACGTGTGTGTATGTGTGTGTGTGTGTGTGTGTAGGTACTTTGCCAATGAGCCATTTGCAGACCTGCACCGCGTGGAGGGACTGCGTGGTGTGTTCGTAGCCACGCTCATCAACGGCTCACTCAGCGAAGACAACATGCGCTCGGTGATCACCTTCGACAAGGGAGGCACCTGGGAGCTGCTGCGGCCGCCGACTTCCGACAGCCTCGGCGGCTCCATCGATTGCCAGGTAGCACAAACATCAAACACCACCCAAGCATCTAAGAGCTACTCGATGTGTCAGTGTGTGGTTTCGGAGTGTGAGCGTAGGTGTGATTATGGTAGGAGGAAGCGGTGAGGGTGTTTTGCTTATTGGATGATTCTCTGAGCACAACAACAGGCTTACTTTTATGACAAGACTATAAAGTCCATCAAGCTTTTATTATTAGAGAAAGCAATTAAAATGAGGTTTGCAGAAGACTGGCTGCCATCTGTTCTCCTGATGTGGAAGTAAAGGACACCTGAGAAAATCTGAGATAAGAAAAAAAAGACAGATCAGATTAAAAAAAAAAAGCACTTATTTTCCATAAACAACATGGAAATGTTTGTATTTAAAAAAGTAAAAAACAAAACAAAAAAACAGCTGTTAAAAAGGGCTGGTATTAGTCTAGTTGCCAAAATGGCGGACTTGATTGGATGGTCACGGGTTCATATTCCAGCACCACCAAGCTGCCACTTTTGGGCCCTTGAGAAAGGCCCTCAACGCTTAACTGCTCAGTTGTTTAGATGAGAGAGTCTTTCTGGATGAGGGCATCTGCCAAATGCTTAAAATGTATAAGGTTGTCACATCATAATCAAAACGTATTCTAAAGGCTCGAATGGGCCGATTTGAAGATGTTCCGTAATGAGAACAGAATGGATCCAGCTAATGAGGTCGATTTAAATACTGCACATTACTTTTGCCTCAGGTCGTGAAACTTTACTCTGCCATATCACAGTAATGTTGCTTTTTCCTTAAAGGTTTAAAGGATTAAAGGTACCGACAAAATATATGGACAAAAGTTTGTGGACACCTGACAATAAGATTTTGTGTGCTATTTTTTAACAGCTTATTCCATATTTAGTCTCAATTTGCAGTTATATAAACCTCCACTTTTTTGGAAGATGTTCCATCAGATTAAAGTGTGCTTGTGGAAACGTGTAAAATTCATTCAGCCACACGGGTGTTAGTAAAATCCGATGCTGATGTAGGATATGGAGGTCTGGGGTGCAGTCAGCGTTCTAATTCATGCCAAAGGTTTTAAATAGGGTTGAGCTCTGTAGCAGACCACTAAAGAGCCCCCCACCTCAACATAAGTAAACCATATCTTGGAAGAGGTTCGGGTCTCCTAGTTAAAATTAAGGGAAAATGTAATGCCACCGCATCCAAAGGCAAACTCTACAATTGTGTGCCTCCAAATTGGTGGTAAATATTTGTGGAAGAATCACAGTCAGGTGTCCTAATAGTTTTGTCTGTCCCATAAGGAAATAAATCATTTTAATGGCCGTTTTTACCACCTGTGTGATACCTTTTGTCTGTCTGTCTGTCTGTCTGTCTGTCTGTCTGTCTGTCTGTCTGTCTGTCTGTCTGTCTGTCTGTCTTATTTATCTTTGTCTGTCTGTCTTATTTATCTTTATCTATCTATCTGTCTGTCTGGCTGTCTGGCTGTCTGTCTTATTTATCTTTATCTATCTATCTGTCTGGCTGTCTGGCTGTCTGTCTTATTTATCTTGTCTGTCTGTCTGTCTATCTATCTATCTTATCTATCCACTCTGCAGATTTCTAAAGGCTGCTCCCTGCACTTGGCTCAGCGCTGGAGTCAGCTGATGAACATTCAGCTTCGTCGGATGCCCATCCTGAGCAAAGAGTCAGCGCCCGGCCTCATCATGGCAACCGGTGGGTCATGTGACCAGCACCGCTCTCACCGTTCTCACAGTTCTCCTGCACCGTGCTTTCTTACGGTCTTGACATTTCGGTCCGTTTGAGGTTTGCGCGGATTCCGTAGGAGTGTGCGTGCGCGCCTTCCAAGCAAACACACGCTTTTACTAAAGCTATAATAAACACCCTGTAATGATAGGGGATGAGTGCTGTTTTTTCTCCGGAGCATGCTTTCTTGTGTTCACGCCTGCTGGAAGGCATTGATGTTCCTTTCTGCTTGTCTCAAGGGCACACACACACACACACACATACATATACCCCCCCCCCCCCACCCCCCCTTTTTGGTTTTGTCTCTCAGCAGCCGGCTCTTTAATTAAATGATTATTAGATAATGTGCAGCATGGAGAGAGCGGAGAAACAGGTTTTTGCGAAGATGTCGGCCCACTTTGGGCACTATCGCTTGAGCACAGACGCGCTAATTATTGCCGTTTTAGCCACAGACTAATTAACACACACGTATGCATGCACACACACACACACACACACACACACACACACACACACACACATTTGGGGGTTCACACGCCTCAGGGCATCACCCAGCATCCAGAAAACATCAGCGTTTTATTCCGAACCTGTATTTATTGACTCCGTTAAGTAGCTTCCACTGATCCGATCTCTTTGTTTGCTTATGATTTACAGGGGGGGAAAAACACCTTGACGCAGCTGTAATTCAGATTCAGGTAGCGTGTAAACAGGATATTGTGTAAAACCTCCGTTTGTGTGCGAGTCAGCCATCCAGCGCTTGAGGTGTTTTATAAGAAACGGACGATCGATTTTATCTCCCTGCCATTGTAGTAGAGAGAGAGTGTGTGTCGGGAACAGTCGTCCTCGTGCAAGGAAGATCACAGGCAGGCATCGAGTAGCAGTGTTTACGGCAAATGCATATCATGGATCTCGTAGAGTTCGTGCTTCCTGTCTCGGTTTCCTGTGCTGCCATGTGGGCTGAACTCGTGCAGGCAGGCGCAGTGGAAATGAAGTTTAATTGCAGTCTGGTGCAAACCCTTATCTGCGATATGTCAGTTGTTTTCTTTCCTGCCTTTCTTTCGGCATAATTTAGTCCCCAAGTTTGTTCTCTAAACTCTTTATCCCGATCCTCCTGGTTCTTATGAACCGTCTGGACACCACAAGATTTTCATGTGTTTTTGAACACCCTACTTCACATCAATGTCTCGACTTACTCTTATCATAACCTCCATTTTCCACTGTTTAAAGGCTCTGGCATGGAGAAGCTGGTGTTGGATCTATGATGAGTTGCTCAGTAGCTCCTGGTTCCATAACGTCAACTGACTGTATAAGACTTTAAAAAGGACATTACTCATAATCTTATATTTCGGTTTTGTATTGGTTTAAGATTTGTAATCATATTCTTGAAATCACCAAAATGAGAATGGGATCCTCTTTTGAGTCTGGTTCCTCTCAAGGTTTCTTAACATCTAATGGAGTTTTTATCTTGCCACAGTCGCCATGGCTGCTCATCAGGGATAAAAACATATCATTCACCTTAACTGTTAAATTCTGTAAAGCTGCTTTGAGACAATGTCTGTTGTGAAAAGCGCTATAGAAATAAAACTTGACTCTTCTGGGAAGATGTTTCACTTAAGAGTGCACTTGTGGAGATTTGTGCTCATTCAGCCACAAGTCAGCTACTGATGTAGGCGAAGGAGGCCTGGGAGTGGAGTCAGCGTTTCAAATCATCTCAAAGGTGTTCATTAGGGTTGAGGTCCAAACTTTATAGCCGGCCACACGGGATCTCTCAGGCAACTCCAACCCATGTACACCATATCTTTATGGAGCTCACTTGGTGGACATGGGCTTGGTTATGCTGGAACAGGTTTGGGTGTCCTAGTTTAAATAAGGTTTAAATCTAATTCAACTTCCTCCAAAGGCATTTTATACTAAATGTGTGCCTTCAGCTTTGTGGGAGAACTTTGGGGAAGAACCACATATGGCTGGAAAAATTTCCCAATACTTTTATCTTAAAAAGCACTGAGTAAAAAGGCATCTGTGTGCATGTTGAAGATAATCGATGCAGTGTTTTGTTTGTATGTTGAGTTCTCTTAAAGTTCTCTAAAATGGACGTAAGAACTCATTCATTTTATTTATTTAATATTGCTGTAAAATACATCAGTGCTGAAGATGAACATACTCTTAAAACAGTAATATCCACTGTGGGGGGCAATAAAGCGTTAATTGACAACTCATTAGTATTGAGGACTTGGTCTAAATGTTTGCTTTTGTCCTACTGATCAGGGCTTCCCTAAGGTTTCAGAGGGATTAAGACATGCTTTACATAATAATCCTGTGGGTTTCGGAACAGTGTTCCAACATTGATATGGAAAAAACGCCTTGATCAGCAGTTTTAATCAGGAACTGCTGTTACATAGGAAGACAGCCTAACTTAACTTACTAGTTACTACATTTGGATACATCACTACGCTACACACCCTTCGATCCTCAACCACTGCCCATCTCTGAGTACAAGTAAGACAGGTTTCAAGACTCTACTGGCACCTAGGAGGTGGAATGAACTTCGAACAGCTGAAACACTACCAGTATTTAAATGGATAATCCAGCAGTATTTAAATTAGCTAATGTAAAAAATACTGTTCTAATTATACTCTAAACAAACAGAGTCTATATATTAATGGTTTTCTTAATCAGTGTCTTAATGAGACAATATCAGGAGGTATTTATTGATTGAGCATTTTTTGTTACTCCCTCTGGATAAGGGCATCTGCAAAATGCTATAAATGGTTATTTACATGTCAATTTGACTAATAAGATTTACTAGCTAATGTAAGTAATTCAGTATTTTTAAATATCCATGTAGTTATAATCAAGTATACTGTGTATATAAACACTGAATGGAAACCTGCCTTTACCAGCCATTTGCGGTTATTTCCAAACTGTTACCACACATTTGGAGGCACACAATTGTCTTTGGATGAGGCACTAAATTTCCCCTTCACTTAAACTAGGAGACTCAAACCTCTTCCAGCAGGACAATGCCCCTGTGTACAAAGACAGCTCCATGTAGATATGGTTTATATGGGTTGGAGTTGAAGATCTTAATTGGCCCTGCTCTAGAGTTCTCAACCCTATTGAACGCCATTGCACCAAAAGTGTGCTTCAAGCATGTCTTTAAATGAGGTCAAATAAATGTTTTCATTCGCTTAAACTACAAGACCCAGAACTGCTCCAGCATGACAATGCCCCCGTGCACAAGCTGAGCCTCGTGAAGATATGGTTTACGTATTTTGAAGTGTAGGAACTTGCACGGTCTGCTCTTTAGCTCTAACCTCAACCCTATTGAACACCTTTGGGATGAGTTGTAAGGCTGATTGAACTCCAAGCCTCCTCATCCTACACCGATACCAGACTTCCCAGAAGAGTGGAGGTTATAATAACAGCAAATGAGGAAGGAGATGTTCAAGAGTCACATGTTTAGGCAACTATTATAGAAATATTGCCTGGTTAGTGATCTTTTTAGTTGATCGATGACTTGCAACTTGCTAATTTTGGGTCGATCGCATGTATACTTATAGTAGAGAAATATTCGATCATCTGTTTGAATAGCTCGGCATTGAGTGTCTGTGACACACCAATCAAACCAATCCATCCAAATACTGTTGATTGGCTGCTAATTCCTGTCACCAGCTTACCATTTTGTTTAAGATCAAGCCACTGTTTATTTTGTAATTTCTTTTATATCAGTTGCATTAGTTTACTTGTAGTTAAATGACTTTGTAAAAAAAAACTAACTAATGGCCAGTTGTATGTGAAGGAAAAAAACTGTTGTTTTCACATTTAACCATCTGCTTTCTTTAATGGCTGCCATGGGGTTGTTGCTCACCGTCAACCTTTCTTTCTTTCTTTCTTTCTTTCTTTCTTTCTTTCTTTCTTTCTTTCTTTCTTTCTTTCTTTCTTTCTTTCTTTCTTTCTTTCTTTCTTTCTTTCTTTCTTTCTTTCTTTCTTTCTTTCTTTCTTTCTTTCTTTCTTTCTTTCTTTCTTTCTTTCAAGCATCCCACTTTCTATACACCTTATCTTGGAAATGAAACATGGGAGCATGTAGTGTATGCATAACTGATGCATGATTCCGACGAAGCGTTTCAGGATCTCGAACGATGAATAAAACACGGAATGGGTGTGGGGTTATAGGAAAAATAATTAACAACAGAGCGGTGTAATGTTGCCACCTTTGTATTTTCCAGTATTAGTGTTTTATTCCGATACCAAGGCAGTAAATTTCCATCCAGAAAGTCAAGTGAAGTTTATTTCTATAGCGCTTTTCACAACAGACATTGTCTCAAAGCAGCCTTACAGAAATCAACAGTTAAGGTGAACGATGTGTATTTATCCCTGATGAGCAGCCATGGTGACAGTGGCAAGGAAAAACTCATTTAGATGTTATTTAGATGAGATCTTAAGAGGAACCAAACTCAAAAGGGAACCTATTTTCATTTGGGTGACACTTAACCTCGTCTGTGACTTAAATCACCAAAAATGCACCATACCAATAACTATATAATGGATTTAAATGGAGTATGTAGCACATTTGCTATACAAGCCCCTGTGTAAGTGTTTACTATGCTTAGGAACTAATACATATTATAAGTAAATGCACAAATATAACTGCGATTTATTATTCAAATGAATCAACATCTTTTATCCGATCAGATCGGCGGACTGGGCAGTATAGTAATATTATAGCATTGCCCTGGGAACTTTATTATTAGTTTGATTGTACCTGTACCTAAAATGATTATAGCCTCCTAATTTGAAATGCCATGATCCCATCAGTTTGTGTGGTTTAGGAAGTAGAGCACCTTATGGTTTTTGAGACTTCTGCATGTTACTTGTGTTTAAATGCAACAAACTAAGTAAAAGTAAAAAAAAAAAAACACAAGAATTGGGCACATGACAAACATTCTGTGGACAGATAAGTCCAAATTAGACATTTTTTGGCACTAACAGTAGAACTTATGTAAAACGGAGAACAGAAGAGATGATGTTAGCAGACTGTCTTACACCCACAGTCAAACATGGAGGTGGAAGCCTGATGATTTGGGGTTGTTTTAGGGCAGGGAAGGTTGAAGACTTACTCCAGGTGAACATAGTACATGGCTACAGTTCCACATTTCAACGGCATGCAAATCCATCTGGACTGCGGCTAATTGAATGTTACCGATCATGGAATGGCCTGCCCAGTCACCACACCTCAATCCTATTGAACTGCTCTGGGATGAACTGGATTGCCAGAAAAAAAAATCTCGAACCAGTGAAATACGTCTTTGGCATGTTTTACAAGAGGCATGGCAAAGTATTTGACCTGAGTGTTTGGAGCAACTAACTGTCTGGATGCCAAGTGTGTGCTAAGCTGTTATTCATGCTGAGGGAGGATTTTTCAATGAAAATAAAGTTTCCCATCAGTACATTTCTATATTTGTTTGGTCAAAGTAAATACCTAGTTTTTGCATATAAATAAAAGGAACAAGAAAACAAAAAAGTGTTTCCAAACACTTACCCCCTTTTTTTTTTTGCTTTCTCATGGCCGCCTCGCTCTGTCAGGATCCGTGGGGAAGAACCTGGCCAATAAGCCCAACGTCTACGTCTCGAGCAGTGCTGGGGCCAGGTGGAGAGAGGTACACCGATGCACACTTATTCACATCCGATTACTGTCTTTCCAAATTCATTATAAACATGGGCTTCTTAATATTAAACCTGTAACTCACTCTAATGTTAACATTGCTTCAGGCTCTGGCTGGTCCTCACTTCTACACCTGGGGGGACCATGGAGGCATCCTGATGGCGATTTCACAGGGGGGCTCCACCAAAACACTAAAGTGAGTTAATGTTTATATATATTTAATGTGTTTATATTTATTTGTTCACTGCTGAGCGTCAAAGTAGCACACGGTCATTCATTTTCACTATGCGCGTGAAGGACATGAAGGCATGACATCAGCGACAGCACCAGAAGTGAGATTTTTAGGCAAATTATATATCCAAACATGGCAACACATTTGAATAACTGAAACTAAAAGGAACTTGTGTCTGAATGTTTGTTCATTTTTCTGTTCACTTGGTTACATTTATTCAGTCAGATACGGCCTTTAATTAAACGTATGTGTACTGCATAGAGACATTGCGAGGAAAAATGTAGCTTGGAACAAAGCTGGTGAATGAAGTGTACATCCTGTTAGCTTGCACTGCTAGTCTGCTTTTAACCCTAATCCTACATTTTTATTATCAAAAGAAGAGAAAAACTACAAACAATACTTAAAATATGTTGCTTGCTAGTGAGTGTTAGCCATTGAAGCTTGCTAGTGAGTGTTAGCCATTGAAGCTTGCTAGTGAGTGTTAGCCATTGAAGCTTGCTAGTGAGTGTTAGCCATTGAAGCTTGCTAGTGTGAGTGTTAGCCATTGAAGCTTGCTAGTGTGAGTGTTAGCCATTGAAGCTTAGTAGTGTGAGTGTTAGCCATTGAAGCTTACTAGTGTGAGTGTTAGCCATTGAAGCTTGCTAGTGAGTGTTAGCCATTGAAGCTTGGTAGTGTAAATGTTAGCCATTGAAGCTTGGTAGTGTAAATGTTAGCCATTGAAGCTTGCTAGTGTGAGTGTTAGCCTTTGAAGCTTGGTAGTGTGAGTGTTAGCCATTGAAGCTTGCTAGTGTGAGTGTTAGCCATTGAAGCGTGCTAGTGTGAGTGTTAGCTATTGAAGCTTGGTAGTGTAAATGTTAGCCATTGAAGCTTGGTAGTGAGAGTGTTAGCAATTGCTAGTGTGAGTGTTAGCCATTGAAGCTTGGTAGTGTGATTGTTAGCCATTAAAGCTTATGTGTGGCCTGTTCAGTTGTTTTAAGGTTACAATACAAAGTATAGAACGGAAAACAAAAAGTAAAAGGTCTGAAAATTGTTTGAAAGTGAGGTAAAGGGCTCCTCTAAATGTAAGCTCATCAGTGGAAATATGTGTCTGCCAAATGCCATATATGTAAACATCTACACAAACTAAACAATGATTATGTTCGCACCCATATTCTATTGGATTAAGCCAAATAGGAGAGTAGTAAGTGTAGTAAGCCAGTTCAATTAATTCACTCGAGCATGAAAGTTTGGGTCAAATTTCGACGTGCACAGAAACTCAAAAAGCAAAATTAAAGTAAGGTGGGATGGTGTTAGTGTCTCTCCTGTTAGTCGGAGTGACATATGTGGAAGAGGGCAGATAGCTTTTTCTTCCGAGTGTGTTGTCCTGTCTTGTGATGTAGCACGAGTCTTCCTTTAAGACCCTTGCAGCAAGCTGCCGCATGTTATTAAGCATTTTGCATTATTACAGAGAACTGAACAAATGACTAAAATGTATAAATGTAAATACATTGCAGCACAGCCTTCTGCGTCTCCACTAATGATCTGTCATTCAGACGTGTTCGAGCAGGGAATACTCACGTGTCATCGTTTGTGTCGCAGGTTTAGCACCAACGAGGGCGAGACGTGGAGTGAGTTCCAGTTCTCCCAGCAGGACGTCTATGTGTATCAGCTGCTGACTGAGCCAGGAGAAAAGAGCACCATCTTCACTATCTTCGGCTCGTATGCCGATCAGACCCACAGCTGGCTAATTCTGCAGGTCAACGTGAGCGACGTGCTCGGTGAGGATGAAACGTTTCATCTCCTTTGTGACAAATACTTAGTGTAATTGCATTTCCAGAACTGTGTAATATGCTCAAGTTGGAGTGGGGGAATTGAATCCAAATGAAAACGTTTTATATGTTTGCGTTAGGAGTGTGCGATGATGACCAAAAATAGCCAATATTTATTTTTGGATTTTATCTATAACGATAATTAAATGATATTTTGCCGAGTGTGTTATTGTGCTGGTACCTTAAGGACTAAACGGGACAGCTGACTCCTAAAATATTTGATATTCTTTATATTCTGTGTGGTTCACAGCAGTGTCAGAGATTTTATTTCCCAATAAGTTTCAATTGAGTTTTACCTTTTATGGCTATTTTATACCTTTTATAAATACTTTTTCACACACACACACACACACACACACACACACACACACACACACACACACACACACACACACACACACACATATATAAAAATATATATATACTATAGATAGATAGATAGATAGATAGTAAGTAAGTAAGTAAGTAAGTAAGTAAGTAAGTAAGTAAGTAAGTAAGTAAGTAAGTAAGTAAGTACACCCCTAGCTCATATTATTAATACTATTTTCTCCAGTTTTTTCTTTTTGCAGTACACAATTTCGTAGTTAAAAAAAAAAGTTTGTTTTATATAAAGGAGTTCCGTGCTCTGAGGGCGACTATAAGCCCTGGTCTCCTTCTGATGAGAGAGGAAATGGCTGTGTTCTGGGCCGCGAATTGCTCTTCAAGCGGCGTTCGCCACACGCAACCTGCTTCAACGGCGAGGACTTCGATCGTCCTGTCAGTCTGTCCAACTGCTCCTGCACGCGTCAGGACTACGAATGGTAATGTGCTTTATAAGCGTTAATACACGCGTTACCCCACTATGTTTTTCTATTTTGTATTGTTTTGTAATTGTTACATTAACGGGTTCATATCCTCATATAAAATGTTATATAAGGCAAAGAAACACATTTGATTTGTTGAAAAATAAGCCATACACAATGTGCTTGAGTTAAAGTAGAGATATCGTAGGTAAAATAATACTACAGTAAAAGTATTTCACTTGAATAAATGTACAAAAATATTTGTCTTTAAATGTCCTTAAGTGTCCAAAGTACTATGATATATTATGGCTATAATGTTTCTATTATCATTATCACAAGATTCTTTGCTTAATCAAAGACTCTTGATGGTTTAGACCTTTTTTTTTTATATATATATGTTTTATTTTTGTTTAATCCACAATTTGAATTTGGATTCAGCTTTTAATTACAGTCATCACGTCACCCATAACCCCAAAGTTGAAGGCACACATTTGTATATGAAAGGTCCCCTTCCCCCCATATTTCATTTAATGTGATGGTCAGTAGTATACGTTTTTAATATATGCGAAAACAGCAGAATGCAAACATTTAGCTGCGCCTTGCAACTGTTCATAAGGATTTTTTTCCTGCTTGTTTTCATAAACCCGATGAACAAATAAACAGCGGCACATTTCAATCTGTTAATGTAAATACCAAACAGATCTGTCCATTTCACTTATTACCTTAAAACCGTGTAACAACATGCCAGGGTTCACAAGGACAGACTTTTCCTTTCAGGCTCTGCATTATAACTGACGAACAAACAACAGGAGCAAGTGAAAATCTATCAACGTGAATATCGATTAATCAGAGAATGAATGTATTGTTTTATTATTATTCTTTTTTTTTTTATTCCAAAACTAAAGTTGAAACACAACAATAACCATTGCATAATAACTATATATATTTTTAGTTATGCATGTTTTTTTTTCAAGCTTTTTCCTCATTTATTTAAGCCCTTATTTAATTGTTGAAGGCTCTTTAATGTGAACTCTTAGGCAGGATTTTCATGACAGCCAGACGAAAGTCATTGTGCACTTCCAGTTTGTTGCGTGTCTTTGTTTAGAATTTTATCAGGGAGCTAAAAGCAGCCTTGAACAGATATGTTTTGGCGAATTTCAGGATGAGTCTGGTTGTAGCATGGTGCGCAAGCTTAGGTGCAACTTTGGGTCCTTTCACCATCCAGAGTCGTTCATACCTGTGTTTTGTAAAGAATCTCCTTAGAAATGAGATATTGAATTGACATCCAAGAGCTCGTCCTCTGCTTCTAAACATTCCATGTCCCACATTCCCCATAATCCTTCAATGGTTCTATTTGATATTCCACTGGATCCATTGGATATTCCACTGGATCTTCCATTTGATCCTCCACTGGATCCTCCACTGGATCCTCCACTGGATCCTCCACTGGATCCTCCACTGGATCCTCCACTGGATCCCCCTAAACCTGTTCCAGCATGACAATGCCCCTGTGCACAAAGCCAGCTCCGTGAAGATATCGGTTGAAATAGAAGATCTTCTGCTACAGAGCTCTGACCTCAACCCTAATGAACACCTTTGGGATAAATGTGAATGCTGACTGCACCCCAGGCCTCTTTACCCCACCTACATCAGTTTCTAAATTTACTAACACCCTTGTGGCTGAATGAGCACAAACCTCCACAAGCACACTCCAAAATCTAAAGGAACATCTTCCCAGAAGAGTGGAGGGAAATATAAGAGGAAATTGGGACTGAATTTGGAATGCAATACTCAAAAATAACAGGTGTCTGCAAACTTTTAGCAATATAGTGTATATAGCTTATATAAGTCATTGCTAAATAAACTAGAAGCAACTACTGCAACCAAAGGTCACATTGACCCAAAGATCTTTTACATTGAATTGGAGGAATTGTGGTCCACTCTTCTATACAGAATTGCTTTTATTCGGGACATTGGAAGGCTTTCGGGCATGAACTGCCTATTAAGGTCACAGCCACAGCATCTCTGAAGTTTAAGTCAGGACTTAGGCCTTTTTTTTTTAAAAACCTGATTGTTTATTTTGAGCCTTTTAAAGCTCTTCTGCTTTGGATTATTGTCTTGATCCATAAAATCCATTTACTTTTCAGTTGACCAGAAGTTTTTCTTTGGCATTTTTTTTTTTGGTAGAGAGCAAAATGTGTGCTTCTGTCAATTTATGACAAGTCCCACAGCCACTGAAGCATTAAAACATGCTTTTCTATTATATTTTATAGCTTTTCTTTTATACTGACTAGTACAAACAGCCAATATTCGAGTATCTAGTATGAGCTACACTGTATTGCCAAAGGTATTGGGTCACCTGCTCATAAATTTGTTATGTATATATATCCCTATATATCCCTCCACTCTTCTGGGAAGATGGTCCACTAGATTGAGTGCGCTTATAGATATTTGTGTTTATCAGCCAAAAGGGTATTACAAAAGACAGGTACTGATGTAGATGAGGAGACCTGGGGTGCTGTCAGCATTCCAAATCCTCCCAAAGGTGTTCAGTAGGGATGAGATCAGAGCTCTATAGCAGACCACTCATTGCCATGCTGGAACAGGTTTGGGTTTCCAAGTTCAAGTGAATGCAAAATTTTATTAAAGCGAATCTAAAGACGTCCTGGAGAATCGAGAGCCTCCAGCTTTGTGGTAACAGATTGGAAAAGAACCACACATAGCTGGAAAGGTCTGGTGGCCCAATACTTTTGGCAATATAGTGAATTGAGAGTCTCAATTATGGCCCTGAAACACGGAACCTATCAGCCACTGTGCATCACTGGTCCAATCACTCACATGACTGTCCACAGCGGATTCATGTTTACAGTCAATTAGCATTGTGGATATAATCTCATTTTTCACTACACTCTGTGTCACATTTGTTGTCCCGTGGTTTTAGTTGCTATCCACAGTCTTTGTCTTAATTTTTTTGTTTATGGTTGCTGTGTTTAGTTTAAACTATTTGTCTTTAATTAATTGATCGTTAAAAAAAGTAAAAACAGTATTGTGTGCATGCTCGTGCTTGTTTGTGAGAAGTGGTAAAAATCTGCAAGAGCCAGAAGGGGGGCAAATGGTTTTTGAGGTCACTAGAAGACATCCAGATTTCCTTTTGCATGAGATTAAAAAAGAATAGAACGCTTCAGTGAAAATGCAGAATTGAAAGTCATTCTTAACCTTGAACACCGCAGAGTGAGCGAGCGGTTCGGGTTATAGGTTTGGCACACACACCTCTCCCGTTGGCCTTCGTTTCATGTTCACTAAATCACCGTGTCACACGGTCACTAAATCTCAGCCTGTGCGGTTTCATTGCCTGAGGAACGCCAGATGAATTCTTCCAAATTGCCTCAAAGATTAGCCGCCATGATAAACGACAGGACTTGCTCGCCTAAGTCCGTTCTTGTTCTCTCGCAGTGATTACGGATTCAAGCTCAGCGAGGACCTCTCTCTGCAAGTGTGTGTTCCCGATCCGGAGTTTTCAGGCAACTTGTACGCCCCTCCTGTGCCCTGCCCGGTTGGCACGACGTACCGCCGCAGCAAAGGGTGAGATAAGGATCTTAAGAGGAATAATATGAGTTTATGGACTTGTTGCAGTAGCACCACCTAGTGCACAACTTTGTAAAAATGTGTTTTTGTGTTGTTTTTGCTTGGTACAGGTATAGAAAAGTGCCTGGTGATAGCTGCACCGGTGGGGATGTCGAGGCTCGGCTGGATGGAGAGATGCTCCCGTGTCCTGTTGGAGGTCAGAACCTACTGCCTGCAACTGTTATTACTTTTAGATAACAGTTACTCCCAGAGTTATTGGCTTGTTTATGGCAACATTCAGGGGAATCAGACGTACTGCTTTATCACTGCTGTACTACTGTATTGTTTTCAGGGGTGGACAACGCATACATTCAGCAGCCGCTATTATTTACATGTTCACCAGCTCATTCTTGCAGTTTTTTAATCTTGCAGCAGTGGTACAACTTTTAAAGCCGTGCAGATGCAGGTCACGATTTGAGCTGACAGGAATACCACAGTAACTCAAAGAACCACTTTTTACAAACATGCCAAGCCAAAAGCATCTCACAACACAAGCATTGAGATGAATATCCTGCAACAGCAGAAGATCCCAATAGGGTCCATTCCTGTCATTCAGGTTCAGGAAGCTACACTGGGCTCTAAGATTAGAGGAAGTCTCTCAGTCTTTCAGCCATTTTTCATGATTGTACCATGAGCTTATTAGCTAGGTAATACAGTAATACATCGTTACTCGTCTGCTGCTGGAACTCGTTATATTCTGTACTGGTCACGTAATGACAACAGCAAAAAAATGTTTCAGCAGTTTCAGCAAAACACTTCAAAAAGTAGCAATACAGCAATCCCAGCATTCCTGGCACTTTTGGAATGTGTCCTGGAAATCTTATTTTCGAAGCATGTCAAGCGCCTTCTGCTATTGGTGCCACCTTAGAGCTGGATTTTCATCTTCAGGAAGAGGCGCACGTGGTCCGAATAGCACCAGTTGCATGGCTCTCAGGACCTGAGAGCCATGCATGAGACACAGGACCTATCTTTTGGTTTAGTGACTTATAAAGGTCGGTGCTCCCTGTGACTGCGCGTGGGGTCTTGTGCTGCCCTCTGTTGGCGTGTTACAAAACTAGTCTCAAAACTTTTTTCTAAACCACCTCGTATGAACTCGCCAAACCTACAAAATGTAAGTGAAGCAAATCTAAATTGGTTTTCATGGTGTTTCCTCATACTGGTTCTGATTCTCAAAATATCATGCGTCACTGGTATACAGTAATTAATCTACATCGCTTGTTTGGTTAGTCGTTCCCTTTTTTTTTTTTGTGGTCGGTCCACTTCTCGAATCTGATCATAATTAATGCTTTTTCTTCAGAACTAAAGCCCTGCTCATAGTTTTCAGGAACATTCTGATAATGGTTTGGCTTTTAAGGATGCGGCATTTGAAGCTTTTTTTTGTCAAAACCAGTGCTACAGCTGAGGTGAAGGGTTTACACAAGAATAAATAATTAGCTAAGAAAAAAAAGAAAAAATAATTAGATGGATTGTAAAAAAAAAAAGGGGGATTTGGGGATTTTTATTTTAATACACTGGATTTTTAACGCCATCTTTTTGTGAGACTTGTTCATGAGCCTTGTTTTTCAGAAAGCGGTACATTCTATGGAAGGCTATAAACTTTACACCAGGATAATCGGCGTAAACTGTATCCCTCTTGAACACGTCTAGATATTTGATGTGGCTTCTGAAGGGCAATGTAGGGCAAAGTGTACGCTGATCGGGTTGTGAAAAATACTCCCCCCGCAATGGGTCTTAATTTGTCGTGTCGCCTTTTTGAGCATCGGGGAATGTTTGCAATCTCAGACAGACTGATTGAAATCGGTGAAATATGCAGTTCGAGCTGGAAACCCTCATAATGTTCCACTGTGTGAAATAGCTGATTCAAGCTATGTGAAAAAAGCTTTTTTTTTCCCCCAGTCTCTTTCATTTGATTGAAATTGTTGACAACATTCTGCACGGCATATAGAAACTCCTGACCTCGAATGTATCCACAAAAGTATTCAGACACCAGCCATGTGTGCTTCAAGTATGTCTTTTGAACTATGAGACCCAGACCTGCTCCAGCATGAAGATGCCCCTGTGAGCCTCATGAAGATATGGTTTGCATATGTTGGAGTGGAGAGGCTTAAGTGGTCTGTTGAATACCTTTGGGATGAGTTGTAAAGGCTGATTGAACCCAAGGCCTTCTCATCCTACAACAGTACCTGACTTAACTAAAGCCCTTGTTGCTGAATGAGCACAACTCTCCATAAGCACATTCCAAAATCTAGTGAAACATCTTCCTAGCTGAGTGGAGGTTATAATACCAGCAAATAGGGACTAAATGTGGAATGGATTTTTCCAAAAAGCCCATATAAATCTTATGGTCAGGCATCAACAACCTTTTGTCTGATTGTTGTATGTTTGGATTGTAGGGATGATAAGATTCACCGATTTACATCAGTGCATCAGCATAAACAAACTTTTTTGCATGAACATGTGTGACGACAGTGAAGTGTGCAGTAGGAACGACAGACTGGTTCAAGGTGGAGGTTGGACTGCATCAAGGATCAGCTCTAAACCCCTTTCCTGTTTGCAGTGGTAATGGACAGGTTGACGGACGAGTTCAGACAGGAGTCTCCCTGGACTATGAAGTTTGCGGATGATATTGTGATTTGTGGTGAGAGTAGGAAGCAGGTTGAGAAGAGCCTGGAGAGAAGGGAATGAAAGTCAGTAGGTGTAAGACAGAGTACATGTTTGTGAATGAGAGGGAGGGCAATAAAGGGGTGCGGTTGCAGGGAGAAGAGGTGGAGAAGGTGGAGGAGTTCAGGTACCTAGGGACAACAGTGCAAAGTAATGGAGAGTGTGTTAGAGAAGTGAAGAAAAGAGTGCAGGCAGGCAGGGTGGAGTGGGCGAAGAAGAATAGCAGGAGTGATTTGTAAAAGAAGAGTATCTGCAAGAGTGAAAGGGAAAGTTTATAGGACTGTGGTGAGACCTGCGATGTTGTATGGTTTAGAGACAGTGGCATTTGATTAAAGACAGGAGGTGGAGCTGGAGGTAGCAGAGCTGAAGATGTTAAGGTTTTCGTTGGAAGTGATGAGGATTGACAGGATTAGAAATGAGTTTATTAGAGGGACAGCACATGTAGGACGTTTGGGGGCAAAGTGAGAGAGGCGAGATTGAAATGGTTTGGACATGTGCAGAGGAGGGACATGGGGTATATCGGTAGGAGAATGCTAAAGATGGAAACGCTAGAAAGGAAGGCCAAGGAGGAGGTTCATGGATGTGGTGAAGGAAGACATGCAGGTAGTTGGTTTGAAAGAGGCAGATGTAGAGGACAGACTAGTATGGAGAATGATGATCCGTTGTGGCGACCCCTAATGGGAGAAGTCGAAAGAAAAAGAAGAAAACTACAAAGGCGTTTGTGAAAGGGCCATACGTTAGAAGTCAGAAGGCACCTAAGTAAATTTATGATTTGCTGTCTGTCTGAACTGAAGAAAAAAAAGCGAACTTTCTGTACCATATTGAATTGCAGAGCGTCATATTTTTTCTGTTGCATAGTATTGCTTTGATTCGCTTCGCGTCGAATCGAATCGAAATCGGATCACACTGCATTGTAATAAGTGATCATATCCCATCGCATCGGTAGCTGCTTTACAGTATCCGACAAAAGTGAGTACACCTTTCAAATGTAAGGGGTGGACTCACTTTTGTGAGATACTGTACGTCTTTAGTGTATCGTATCATTGGCTGTACAGTGGTCCCCCAAAATCTTTGAAACAAATTATTGTATTAAATAGACATAATGTTTAGATGAATTCTCTAAGGTACCATGGGGCTGAGGGAGTGCGCCCAAAATCCGCGAATTTTGGTAAAGGTCTGTGTCTATGTAGGGAAACTCACATGGCTGACAAAATGCACTTAAATCTTTGATTATCTATTAACCGTTTTCACTGATTCTTCCTGATGTGCTTTTGTGTGTAGAGAGTAACGAATTCATCCTGTACGCCGTGAGGAACTCTATCCACCGCTACGACCTGGCTACAGGCGTGGACCAGCCCCTGCCTCTTTCTGGCCTCCGTGAGGCTGTGGCTCTGGACTTCGACTACGAGAGGAACTGCCTCTACTGGGCTGACATTTCACTTGACACCATACAGGTACTAGCACTTGTAGCAGTTCTGTATTGTACTGCGATTAAAAGCGAATGTCCTCAGGGACTGTTAAGAATTTATGTATTTTTTGATGTATTTTTTTTCCAAATGCAGATATTTCACATTGTCATTCAGCACATCAACTTGGGGAGCATAATATTTTGACAAGGTTTTTTTTTTAAAAGATAATCAGTTTAATTCACCATGTCATGGCTGATTGGTGCCTGCATTTTCACAAATGTCCCTTGTGGATCTTTGCGGAACTTTCAAGTTTTTATTGAAACATTTTATAAAAAAATGTTTCAATGGAAATATTCGCTTCTAGTGGCTGTATAGAATCACAAGGTTCATTTCATTTTGCACGCATGCGCATGAACGGAATGGAGGGTAGAGATTTGTCAGCCACATCAGAATTTTTATGTCACCCAAATGAAGATGGTTTCCCCTTTTGAGTCTGGTTCCTCTCAAGGTTTCTTCCTCATAACATCTAAGGGAGTTTTTCCTTGCCACAGTCACCATGGCTGCTCATCAGGGATAAATACACACCGTTCACCTTAACTGTTAAATTCTCTAAAGCTGCTGTGTCTGTTGTGAAAAGCGCTATAGAAATAAACTTGACTTGACACTTCGTCTACCTGTGAATTTGTAGCGGCTGTGTTTGAACGGCAGTTCTGGCCAGGAAGTGGTCATTCGGAAAGGCCTGCAGAACGTTGAGGCGCTGACATTTGAACCTGTCAGTCGTCTTCTCTACTGGGTGGATGCAGGGTCTCAGAAGATAGAGGTAAAAACATTTTTTTTGATATAATGGGTGCAATAGTGAATCACTCACTGGTTTGTCTTGTTTAGGTCTCGAACCCTGACGGGGATCTGAGACACACCCTCGTCAACTCCTCCATATTGGAGCATCCTCGAGCACTGGCCCTGATTCCTGGAGAGAGGTATGGCAATTTCTGGACTTCTCCATTTTGTCGCTTTTAAAATGGTATTCTGCTGGTATTCTTTTCTATGTAGCTTCTTGAACACGCTGTTTTTCAGCTCATCTTGTTTTTGATGTCATATGAATGAGAAATCCGACGTTTACTATATGGGCAAAAAGTTTGTGGACACCTGACCATAAGATTTGTATGTGCTTTTTGAACATCCCATTCCACATTCAGTCCCAATTTGCTGTTTTACCTCTGGCGAGATTTTCCTCTAGATTTTGGATTAGTGCTCATTCAGCTACAAGGATGCTAGTAAAATCAGGGACTGATGTATTGTGAGGAGGCCCGAGGTGCAGTCAGCGTCCCAATTCATCCAATACTATTGCGTACCTCTGACATCGTGGAAACGGTTCGGTGAAGAACAACATATGGATGGAGAAGACTGGTGTCCCAATACTTTTGCCCATATAGTGTAGAAAGTAAAAAACGGGAGAGTATTTTTGGATCGAGACGAATTTCCACTGGTACCACTATAAGCAGGTAGTCAAACTGCATCATGGGTAATTTAGGGGTCTGGTAAGTAATTCGAATAGTGACCTGTTAAACAAACAAAATAATCCAGTTTTCTTATTGTGTTACAAAATAAATCCTGGACCCCATTGAAGATTACAGATACATCAATCCAAAATGTTTAGGGGACATTCGGGTTGGAGTTTCTCTTTTGGCATTCAAAGAATGTAGCATGTAGGACTAAAAACATAGTGATTATAGTTTCTTCTGGTAAGAATTTGACCGAATCTGGCTTTTAATGGTTTTTAAAAGTTTTCACAGTGTGCTGTGTTTTAATACTCTTAATACGTGTCTTTCAGCCTCATGTTCTGGACGGATTGGGGGGACAGAGCGGCTGGAGTGTACCGCAGCTGGATGGACGGCTCCAACGTGTCCCGCATCGTGTCGGACGGTGTGCGCTGGCCCAATGGTATCACGGCGGACGAGCACTGGCTTTACTGGACCGAAGCATACGGAGACCGCATTGAGAGAGCCAACTTCACCGGTGGGCAGCGCACGGTGCTCATGGAGGGACTGCCGCATCCCTACGCTATAGCTGTATTTAAGGTAAAGACCAGGCATTAGATTATGACCACCTGCCTAATATTGTCTTGGTCCCCCTTTTGCTGCCAATGCAGTCCTGACCCTTCAATCACTAACCGCATTAACTTCTTTAGCTATTCGAGCTACAGTCTGTTGAACCACACAGGCCAACCTTCGTTCTTTGGACCACTGCAGACCGGGAAACACCCCACAAGAGCTGCCGTTTTGGAAATGCTCAGACCCAGTAGACTAGTCAATTTGGCTCTTGTCAAACTCACTCAAATCCTAACGCTTGCCCATTTTTCCTGCTTCTAACACGTCAACTTTGAGGACAAAATGTTCACTTGCTGCCAAATATATCGCACTCATTAACAAGGTGCCATGATGAAGATTCAATCAGTGTTCTTCACTTCACCTGTCATAATGTTATAATGTGATAATGTTTTGCCTGACTAATGGACGAGTTGTTATTTGGTTACACATATGAACAAGGAACCTGTTAATGTTGGTGTAATGAATGCGCATGAAAGTGTTTTCTATTAAAAAAATCAACACGATGATGATTATGAAAAAGATGATTAGGATAAAATCAGTTCTTGTGAATGCATCTAGTAAGATTTCCTTTTACTTTTCAGAATGACCTCTATTGGGATGACTGGTCAAGAATGGGCATCTTCAAGGCACCTAAATCAGGTTCATCGAACGGCGAGCTCCTCGTCGGAAGGCTGACCGGCGTCATGGACCTTAAAATCTTCTACAAGGGCAAGGCCAGAGGTCAGCCTCTAGATCAGCACTGCTTCACTTTCTATGTCAAAGCCATACTTATTCACTACATATTTTAGAAGCTCTTGTTCTGTTCGTGTCATCTAAATGTGTGTGTGTGTGTGTGCACACTGCAGGCCATAACGCGTGCGCCGATCAGCCGTGTACACTGCTCTGTTTGCCCCAGCCGGGCCACAAACATAGCTGTGTGTGTCCAGACGGAGTAGCCACCACCAAACTGCCCTCAGGACAACTCCAGTGTCAGTGTCCCAGTGGCTACCAGCTCCACAACAACACGTGTGTGAAGACAGGTGAGAATCGTACACACTAGCGATGTGCATCTCCATAACTGCGCTTGAGAAACAGTGTAGCGTGTAAAAATATTATTTGTCATGGTTCATTCAATTAGAAATAAAATGCTTTGTAAATAAAATATTTTATATTGTATACAAATAAAATAGAATAAATAAAATGGGCACAAATTAAATCAATTAAATGAAAGGAAAAAATTAATTGGATTAGATTTGTTAGATCCTAATTGGGCAATACAGGTGTATATATGTGTGTGTGTGTTTTACATATAAAATGTTATTTTCCAAAGATATGATCTACTTAACTCTTCTACTTGTTTTATCGCATACTTTAACAAATAGCATCTGAAGCTGAACATAACAAGCTAAACAATCGCTATCGCTAGCATTAGTGGCTAACCAGGAAGTGTCTAGTGTGATGGATTGAAGAATTTTCAGGTTTTTTTTTTTTCTTTTCAACTTTTCATTACACTGCAAATTGTATCCTGCATATAACTATGTGACAAATAAAGAATCTTGAATCCACAGCGCTAGCGCTATTGATTCCTGTACGGAGTAATTAGCCACAGTGACACTGCGCTAACTGTAGTGTTTTTTCAATTTGTTTTTTTTTTTACCCCATTGTTGTGTGCATGCTTTTAAATTCAAAAAGAAAAAAGAAACCGCTCAAAATGCGAGGCGGAGATTAAACAAATGTGCGGTCCGTCACTTAATACGTTCCTGATGAAACTCAGATTGTAACTCTGTTCCGCATGTATAAAGGATTGCATTCAGTTTATGTGTGTACCGAACCGGAAGCCCAGTACCAAAAAATTCTGGTACGCATGGGTGTTACACCCCTACTTTATATGTAATCGAAGGATAATATGTTAAAAATGATGCATCGCGATCCAAAATGCGAATTGAATCTGATATACAACTTTTTTTTCTTCGATGCATCACATTGTTAACTTTTATTCTGATGCACCGATGCGAATTGGTGAATTTTACCATCCCTAATACACACGCATCACATTTCCACAAGGATACGAGGAGAAGGTTGTAGACTGTTGATTGATTGGTTTCTAATGTAATATCATTCCAATGTAATGAATGTAACTGCTAGAAAAAGAGGTTAAATGACTTACTTTTAATCCACTTATTTCCTGTCTGTGTTCGACAGTAAAATAAGGAACAGAAATATTAAACGCAAAGTAAAAGGACCAGATGTCGAACTCGCTGAAAGTCCGAGGATGCAGGATTAATGAGCTCCATAGCAGCAGTGCAGTGTTTCAAATAAATAGTCTCAGTACAGACATTTATTGAACCAGTGAATGAAAACTGAAAGGAATTCTCCATGCGAGAGCAGCAGGCGTGTAAAATGAAAAGGTCTGCAGAGTTATTGTGATGGTCCACTGGTGGAGTGTCTCCTCTGGAGGAAATTGGCTTTTGATCTACAAACCTACGGGTGCTGATTTGCGTTCAGAGGCTTTGAGAGACGTCGTAGCGAAAATAAAATTGGAAATATGGTTCCATGTATATGGACAAACGTTCGAAAGTTTTCTCTGAACTTTTCGAACATCGCATTTTATAGTCTCCATTCTCTGTTGTTATAACCTCCACTCAAGACGTTTCACTAGATTTCAGAGTGGTTGTGGAGATTTGTGCTCGTTCAGCCACAAGAGTGTTAGTAAAGGCAGGTACTGATGTAGGATGAAGAGGCCTGTGGTGCAGATCTATCAGTCCACACAACCATATCTTCAACCGGTCTCTTTTCCTCTCTGCTCAATAGAACACACTTGTTTGCCGAACCAGTACCGATGCTCGAACGGCAAGTGCATCAGCAGCATCTGGAAGTGCGACAGCGACAACGACTGTGGAGATATGAGTGACGAGCAGGAGTGCCGTGAGTGACAGCAGCCTTGGCTCTGCCCACCTAATGTTCAGATAGAGCTGTCCGTCTCCTTCTCTGTTTACTGAGATTCACCGTTATCTCTCTCCTTCAATCTCTCTCTCTCTCCCTCTCATTCCCTCCTTTAGCCACCACCTCTTGTGATCCGTCTGTGCAGTTCCGCTGCGTAGCTTCTGGCTCATGCATCCCTTTGGCTTTCAAGTGTGATCACGAGGACGATTGTGGTGACAACAGTGACGAGGAGCATTGCGGTAAGCTTGTGTGTGTGTGTGTGTGTGTGTGTGTGTGTGTGTGTGTGTGTGTGTCTGAGCTACATTTTCATTCTACTGATATTGTGCTGTAATAATTATTTTCTCTGAAATGATACATGATATTTATTTTAAAATATTGTGATATGGTTATTATTATTATTATACATGTATACGCTCTGTATACTCAATTCTGATTGGCTGGATGGGTAGTTCTAGTCAGTTTAATCATTGTTCTATTGTTTGATCTTTGATCTATTGATCTTTGTTCTCTATGTGCTGCCTCATAAGCAGTTCATTATAACCAAACAATTACAGTTGCTGTTACAGTTTCTAGAAAAACACGTAAAAATAAGTACAATTATCTGCCCATAAAAAAACCTTTTAAGCTTGAAATCAATATTGGCATCTAGAAGTCGTTTGTTTAAAAATTATTCAATAAGCATTAATATTTGATGATATTTGCCTATATTAAAGAATATATGAAGAATATTTTCAAAACAACTAATATTAAAGATCCTGTGTACAGTGTGTGAATAAAACAAATTCAATTTATGTCATTATTTAATATTTATTTCACGTTTTATTTAGGCAAAAAAAAAAAAAAAGATCAGGCATAACATTATGACCACCTGCCCAATATTGTGTTGGTCCCCCTTTTGCTGCCAAAACAGTCGTGACCCATCGAGCATTAACAGCTGTTACGCCCCAGTCTAGGGTAGGGCCGGATAGCGTGATTAAAATAACAGGGTGGATGTGGGTGTATTTGGTTGAATCGGAGATAAAGAATGGAACTGAAACGCTGGTGTATCTAATAACGGGAGGCATATGCACTCACAGGTTTCAAAAACGCTCACTAGATCTGTACAACTCAAATGAAAGACACGACACGACAACACGCATATGTAAATATATTACAACTGGTATAATACAGTGCGTATTGACAGTCAAACGGGAGAGAGCAAACTCGAAATCAGGATGGGTGTAGGTCAGTCACAGAAGTCACAAGACACGAAGCAGAATAACCAAACGAACCAAGCGAACCCCTGATCCCAGCTTCCGACCCGACTTTATAGGTCGCCTCCTGGTGACGTCATCTACGGGAGGTGGACGCGGCTTTATTTAGTGCAGAGAAGGCCTGAACTGGAAACTCAGAATGGCACCTGCACACCTACACACGTACACACCATGCGCATTTTGTTGCTATTTTGACAATAATGGCTGCATGTCAAGTTATTTGCAGTAAATCTGTACCGCTGTACAAGACTCACATTGACTACTCTAAAATATATCCAAGTGTCATCTCTTTAGTATTGTTCCTTGAGAAGATATGAAATGGTTGCTGAAATTTTGTGCGATACTTTACAAATTGTGTGTGTTGTAGCATATATTAATAAACAGGTGTGTGTGTGTGTGTGTGTGTGTGTGTGTGTGTGTGTGTGTGTGTGTGTGTGTGTGTGTGTGTATATATATATATATATATATATATATATATATATATATATATATATATATATATATATATATATATATATATGTTGTGTGCGTCTCCATGGCGTGCAATTGTGATATTGACGGTCACTGCGTAAATCTTGTTGCAGACTCGCATCAGTGCGGTCCTGCGGAGTTCATGTGCGCGCGAGGAGTGTGTATTCGTGACGCCTGGCGCTGTGACGGCGATAATGACTGCCGGGACTGGTCTGACGAAGCCAACTGCACTGGTGAGGGCGCACACACACTGACTGCTACCTGATTGAGTGAAGGGACTTTAAAATAACATCTGCTTAATGATAAACCCTTCTCCGATCTCTCTCTTACTCAGTGGGCCACCATACATGCGAGAGCAGCAGTTTCCAGTGTAACACAGGTCACTGCATTCCTCAGCGCTGGGTTTGTGACGGCGATGATGACTGTCAGGACGGCTCTGACGAGGAGCCCAGTCACTGTGGTGAGTAGTCTATAGCACCCACACACCGATTGACACATCAGGTGAAGAAGACAAAAGGGACTGATGCTTGAGCTCTATAAAGTGAGCTATCGAGTGCTTAAACAAAGGCCTTAAGCTCCCTTCGTAGTGCACTATAGAATATAAGAAACTAAACCCGACCGCATGTCCTCCCCCCCTCTCCCCCCGCCCACCACTGTACATTAAAAGACAAGGGCAGGCAGACTTTGTGGTTCCAATTAATTTCCCACCAACTTTACACAACAACAGCGATGACCGTAAAAGCGACTGCATTGTTATTACACCCTGTGAAAGAAAAGCGGCACTTTGATTAGCGGGTCCCCCCCCTGACTGGCTTTTGGATTCATTATATTTAGCCGTGTCTTTAATAAAAAAACACTGATCAAAAGGGCTAATTAAAGATGCCCTTAATCAATGAGGCGTCACAGCAAATGAGCTGCTTAATCAAACGGCCAGTGATAATGACGAGTCCAAAATATCTGCACCGTGACAAGAAATTCAAATCATTTCAACAAAAAAAAAAAAAAAAAAGATGAAATAAAGGTTACATCCGAAGGGCATAATCAAAGCACAGTGTGTGTTCGTAAAACGTGAAAATCAGGAAAATTTTTCATTAAAGAATTTGTTCCACTTGGGACACAAGGAAAACCCAATAACCCGGAATATTTTTTTCTCCCCCTCTATTTGAAAAAAATGTTGAGTCTGTACAAACTTACCCTTCTGAAGTGCTTTTTCTTTTTCGACACCTCCAGAAGGAGATCGCTGTAACGGCTTTTTGTGTTCCAATGGCACGTGCTTGCCTGCCAGTTCGCACTGTAACGGCGTGGAGGAATGCCCAGGGGGCGCCGACGAGCAGCACTGCGGTTAGTATTTAAGTGCGAGCAGGAGCTACAGGGCCAATTCTAGTCATGACGGGTGTAAAAATCTCAAACACTGTGTGTTTGTTGTGGCAGATCCTTTGTGCACACGCTACATGGAGTTTGTGTGTCGGAACCGAGCTCAGTGCCTTTTCCAGTCGCTGGTGTGTGATGGAACAAAGCATTGCTCCGACGGCTCAGATGAGGACGCCGCTTACGCCGGCTGCTGTGAGTCCGACGTTTTTTTTGTGCACATTAGGTCCATTTTGCATTTTAATTGCATCATTAAACAAATAAGGAAATCCCTGTTGGATTAATTACAACTTTCTGTATACGTGCCTCCGTCCAGCTACCCATCCCGAATTCGAGAAGAAGTGCGACACCTACAACTTCCAGTGCAACAACGGCATGTGCGTAAGTCTGGACTGGAAGTGTGATGGCATGGACGATTGTGGCGACTACTCGGACGAAGCAAACTGCGGTAAGCGCCGTGTTGTTAACTAGAGGTTTTTATCTATACTGGATAATAAAACAAACATAATACTGTGTAAAATAATACTGAACTTTGTTCCAAAAACAGTGCTAAATAGAATTATATTAATTTATAAATGTACTTACACAACGAATAAATTCTAATCACAAATTCAAAGTAATAAATATAAAAGAGCGCTCTCCGTGCAGCACGCGGTCTCGCATGTTAGTAAAAATGCTAGGGATTCGCCCCCTTGAGGCCGCTCTCGTAATAACAGCGGACATTGTAAGCCGTTCCATTGTAAGGGCACAATCCGGAAAAACTATCAGTATGGACAGTTTTCGGTGTCAATTTATCTGCAAAATTGGTCGACCCTTATTGTTAACCGCCCCTGAATGCTGCTCATACATGTCTGCATGTGTGGTTTTGCACCTCTGAGTTCTTCGTTCTCTTTCAGCGGGTTCTCCCACAGAGGAGCCCGGCTGCACGCATTACTTCCAGTACGAGTGCAAGAACGGCCGCTGTGTGCCTACGTGGTGGAAGTGTGATGGTGAGAATGACTGCGGAGACTGGTCGGATGAGGCGCAATGCACAGGTACGGCGTCCAATTGTCCGTCTGTCCTTTTTCCTCTCACTGTCTTCTACTTCCGTATAACTAGACTTGAATATTAACCTAGTAATTCTACATGCATGCACTTTAACAGTGAAATGGAGACACACTATTATGCCGCTGTGATCCGCTTTGTAATAAGCAGGAGTACAAGCGCGAAATTATTCAAAGCCCTGTGGTTATAATGTACGTATGGCCTCTTTTAGATGGACTTTATCCCCACACGCCTGCCCCGGGCCTTGCAACGTGTGCGCCTAACCGCTTCCACTGCGGCTCTGGAGCATGTATAGTGAATAACTGGGTGTGTGATGGATATGCTGATTGCCCCGATGGCAGTGATGAAGTGGGCTGCCCTACAGGTAGAAGTGTGACATTACACACTCCCAACAACACTTATTCGGCAGTTCTTTTTCCTGTGTCTTACTCTGTGTGTGTGTGTGTGTGTTTGTGTGTTAGCCTCTAATAGCTCGGTGACTCAGATGCCTGTACCCACTCATGCCCCTGACCCGTCTGGCCGTTGCTCCAGAGGGCAGTTCCTGTGCCGTAAGCCGCCCTCATGCATCCCGGAATGGCAGCGCTGCGATGGCCACCCCAACTGTCAGGACAACTCGGACGAGTCCGACTGCCGTAAGTGTCCACCTTCACATCCATGTTATTGTTTCCATAGTAACAACTTGCGCGGAGATTTGTATGGTGTATTCGCTACATAACTTGATTCAAAATCATGGAACATCTTTCCAGAGGTGTTTTTTTATTTTTTATAAATCAAACCACAAATGTGGATTAAATCTGGCCTGGGATGTTCAGAAAGCACATGTAATTCTAATTACAAGTCCATACAGTGTAACAATGCAAGGACAGAAAGTACAGTGCTGTGAAAATGTTTTTGCCCCCTCCTGATATTTGGAACAAAAAAAACCATTTTGTAAATATTTGTCACAATTGATTATTTACAAATGATTCAGCTCATCAAGCAACTTTCAACATTACACAAAGATAATCCGAGAACACACCGAATGCAGTTTTTAATTAACGATTTTATTTAAGGGTAAAAAGCTGTCCAAATCTTCTAGGCCCTGTGTGAAAAAGTAATTGCCCCTAAACATCATAACTGGTTTCAACAAATGCATTGCGGTGGTAACAGCTGCAATCAAGCGTATATAAGCGTAATAAGCGTAATAACCGATTTTAGCCTACTCTTTTTTTAAAATTTTTTTGGAAGAATTGCCAATACAGCCACATTGGGGCGTTTTTGAGTACGAATGGCCTGTTTAAGGTCATGCCATAGCATCACAATAAAAAAGAGTCCAGACTTTGACTCCAAAACCCTGCTGTTTTTTTTTTTCGTTTTTTTTTTAAGACATTTAGGGGTGGACATGCTGGTGTGCTTCGGATTATTGTCTGGTACTTTTTTCACATAGTGCCAGGCAGTTTTGGACAGCATTTTCCCCTTAATAAATTAAATCATCATTTAAAAAAACTGCACTGTTCATGTATTTACATCCTGGAAAAATATTTTGGTGTTGGAAAACTTCTGTGTAAAAAAGAAAAAAGAAAAAGGCTATTATTGCTGTTTATTGAGGGAATTGTTTTTCAGGGACCACACACATAAAAACTTCTCAATCTGGCTATTAGAAAAGAATAGTAAATAAATGAATAATTAAAATCAGCTGGTGGACAGAAAACGGTCTCAAATAAGGAAACCTGTGACACTTTCACACCCACTGGCTGTTTCAAATGATTTCCATTTCTTTTTCCAGTAACATTAACAATAAATCCATGATGAAATCCACTGCCACTGTAGTACTGTGATAGATCAGGGTTTTTTTCCCCCTCACCCATGCTGTTCTACATTTACTTGCGTATCCTCGTAACGATAGCTTTCTAAATCTCAGAGCTGATGGACATGATGGCCAGCTGTGTGGGAAATATATTTCTCTGGAAATCATCGCCAGCTTTTGGTTTTGCTGACACGATGCTTTAAACGAAAAATGTCTCCGTATTTATTTATCTATTCACTTTTATTGGCTGTTCAAGATTTTCAATCTTTCTTTCCCTATTCGAATGCAAAGATTAGAAGAAACAATTCTATGAGGGAGAAAAAACTCACGCATGTAAAATTCCATTGCCTCAGTCCGTCATCACCGCCACTTTCCGTTCCTTTTTATTATTTTATTTATTTATTTGTATAATACTTGCGTTAATTTCTCAGGAACATTTAAGCATGAGGAGAAAATCCAACCTAAATGGTTCACCAGTTCCTTACAGGTCTCCAGGTTCACACACTCATTCACACCTATGGGCACCATAACCCTAATTCATCTCTAAGAGTGATGCTGGTGAAACATTGGCATTGTAATTCTACTCTTTTCATTTATAATGTAGTCAAATATGTTTGTGGTGCTTTAAATTTTTTTGCGGTGCTTTACAATAAGAATTGATATTTCGAGCTAAATTCAATTACATTACATTGAATTGATCAAAGTCGATTGTAATAGAGCTTATATAAAATGTATATATTTATATACAGTCTAAATAATACAAGTTTACAGTTCTTCAAACTGTATTAGTTCCATAGTTTGCATTTTAGCTTTTTGTAAAAAAATTTTTTAAAATATATATTTTTGTTCTTGTTTTTATACAGCACACATGTAACATTTAAGTTTTCATACAAAACTGTCATACATTTAAACATATATATATATATATATTGTCTTTTTTCTTGATTTTTCTTAAAAAATAAAAATAAAAATAAAAAAAGAAGAAAAAAAAGTAATTAGATGAAGCCAGCTGACTGTATCTTTCCCACCTGGTGGTGATGCAAAGTCCATGGTTACACACTTTGAGAAGAGCACTATCTGTTCATGTTTGCATGCTTGATCTTCTCCTTCCTTCCTGAGAACATGGCCAAGTTTGCATTTCTTAGACTCCTGTACACTTGTGAATTTGATTACTGAAATTACTACTCGGAAGCATCTTAAGCGATTTAAATTTGTCTTTATTTTTATATATATATATATATATATATATATATATATATATATATATATATATATATATATATATATATATATACACACACACACAGGTGACCCAATAGTATTGTATATACCTTTCCTGTTCTATGTATATAACTGTTACAACAAAGCTGGAGGCTCTTAATTCTCCAGGACGTCTTTAGATGCACTGTAATAAAATTTTGCATTCACTTGAACTTGGAAACCCAAACCTGTTCCAGCATGGCAATGCTCCTGTGCACAAAGTGACCTTTTTGAAGATCTGGTTTACATGCTTTGGAGAGGAAGATTGTGAGTGGCCTGCTATAGAGCTCTGATCTCATCCCTACTGAACACCTTTGGAAAGAATTGGAACACTGACTGCACCCCAGGTCTCCTCACCTACATCAGTACCTGCCTTTCTTAATACCCTTGTGGCCGATGAACACAAATATCTATAATCCACTCCAAAAATCTAGTGGAACATCTTCCCAGAGGAGTGGAAGGACATATAAGAGCAAATTGCAACTAAATGTGGAATGCAATACTCAAAAAATCACATACTATATTTATGAGCAGGTGACCCAATACCTTTGGAAATAAAGTGTATATAAATATAAATTCTCCTTGTGTGTATTTCTCCGCTCTCTGTGTAGCCACCCGTGAGCCTCTGGTGTGTGTGAACGGGAGTTTGTGTGCTGACCGGGAAGCTTGTGTATTGGAGAGTGAGAGGTGTGATGGCTTCTTAGACTGCTCAGACCACAGTGATGAGGATAACTGCACCGGTGAGAGACACTGCACTACATCACTCTTACCTGGTCCCTAGAAAACGATTTCACAAGGGCTAAGTTCCTGCTCGTCTCAATTCAGTGTTGTCTTTCTGCTCGTCAGCCGACCAGCTGGTGTATAAAGTCCAGAACCTCCAGTGGCACGCAGACTTCTCCGGCACAGTCACACTCACCTGGTCCAGGCCCAAAAACATGCCGCCCTCCTCCTGCTCCTTCCTCATCTACTACAGGTATTCTGCCTTCATCTGAAACCTTACATTTATATCCCACAGTGCGCCATGTTCCCCCTGTAAGGTTGTCGTATGTTCTCCTGCTTGCATTCCATAACGGAAGACAGTTTGATTCTGGGGGGGTGGTCCGGGGGTGTGGTCCTCCAGCTGAACAGTATGATGTCAAATGCATATTTGAGATGTTTCTAATATTTAACACTTATTAGTAACCACTTCTATTGTATGTGAATGTCGATTTTGCAGAAAGACAAAGGAATTAACCGTGTCTCTTTAAAATATGCTTTGTTGCTGGAATGCGCATGAACAAATGCTCAAGTAACGATGAACAATTGGATTACGTTCGTAAAGCTGTACTGAAAAAAATAACGAAATTAATTGTAATGTTCTCAGGCTTGAAAAAAAAAGGGATATTTGTGACATACTTTGGTGCCATCTGCTGGTGCCGCAGCTGCATTAAAAACAAAAACGACAAAACCCAGACATCACAAAGTGCCATTTTGCTGCGTCATCCAGCAAATACGTTTTCATTACACCAGCTAAAAGTCGCTTATTGTAAATTAATAATTTTCGAGTCAGTACGCCAAGACACATACGGCCACATGAAAGTACAGTCTTTAATCACTTTTGATGACATGCATGTTCCTTTCGTGATCTTCATCAAACTCGATGTTAAACCTTATTTTCATTTAAAAATCCTCCATTAGCATGAATAAATCCTCCCTTAGCTTTACACACTTTTGATAACCAGACAGTTTAATCCAAACATTCAGTTGAACTACATTGCCGAATGCATTGCCTTGTAAAACTTCAGGTTTTCTTCACCAGAATTTTCCTTGTGATCCAATTCATCCCAGAGTAGTCCAATAAGATTTAGATGCGGTGACTGGGCAGGTCATTTAATGATCACGAACACTCCAGCTGACTGTCTGCTCTCGAAATAATGCTTACAGAGCGTGAACATGTGGTTCAGGTCATTGTCTTGTTGTATGGTGAAGTCGGTTCCTATTAGCTGCTTATGTTTTTGCCTTTGAACTAGTTTTATTGGGTATAAACAAAAGGAACACAGACGTGCCTCAAAAAAGGTAAGACCAGGTGTTTCTAAATGTTCGAAATCGAAATGCGATCAAATCATTGTGAGGGAGAAGCGTGAGAAAAAACGGAGGGCATGGATAAAGTGTAAACTCACCAGCTGATGAACCACAAGCCTGCGATGTGTTATATATTTATATTTAATTAGTCGGAGTCTGTTTTATTGTAATGGGAATGTGTAAGTTGGATCATTTTTGACAATTTCATAAAAGAAAAATATGTACACTTCAATCCATTTCGTTCCCTTTCTTGTGTATTAAGTGTTATTGCTGGGAGGATTGTCTATTTCACAAAACAACAAAAACCCTTAGTAGATGATTGTTGTATCTTGCTTGGCAGCACTTCTTTAGTTTAAATATGATATAATATGCCAAAGGTCTGTATTGAACTTTTTTCCTGCCCCCAGGCTGGTAGGGACTCAGCAGTGGACCACCATGGACACACACAGCAGCAAAAGCAGCTATACACTGAGCGTGCTGAGGCCAGACACCACCTACCAGGTTAAAGTGGTGACACAGTGCCTCAGCAAGCAGCACAAGACCAACGAGATGCTTACGCTGAGGACCCCCGAGGGCTGTGAGTGACTCTCGTGAAACACGCTTCATCATCGCACATGCAAGAAGGCAGAATGAAGTACGACTTGAGTTTTGTGTGTGTTTCAGTGCCCGATCCTCCTCAGGCTTTGCAGCTCAGTTGTGATAACGCAGAAGACGGCACGGTGCTGTGCTCCTGGAGTCCTCCAGCTAATGCTCACGGCTTCGTCAGAGAGTACATTGTAAGTTTATGTCTTTTGTAGTTTATTGCTGTCTTTTACTCTGAGGAAATGTAATCAGGTCGAGCTGTACATAGAGGTAAAAAATACACAAAAAATCCTTTTTTTAATTATTTTTATTTTTTTTTGAGATAACTCATTGAATCGACAATTCCCTTATAATCTTAAATTTAAAATAAATTAAAATTGAGAATTATTTTAAATAATAGTTTCTTTAATTGTATCTGTTTATGAAAATTGTTTGTATTTTTTTGCATAATTATAACTGGAATATTTGTACTGGATTATTATTGTTTTTTTCCCCATTAGTTTATTTTTTCTAACTTTTATCTGTAAATCAAAAAAACGAAATGAATTCTCAATTTCTGTTTTCTGTGTTAAAACTGGTCTACCGATTTATCATTTTTGCACTGATTGTTGATCGCTGGAACAATCAGCTATTGCCAAAAATCCATACTAATATTTTTTCTGAGAAGGTTTGCTGTCATTAGGCGAATCACTGACACAACGTGCTGTTTGTTTTTACACACGAGACTGCACGCTGCACGGAGAGCATTAAATCTATTTATTATTGATCATTTATTTCATGTATATTTATTAATACTATTAATTAATTCATATTTATCTCTTGAGTCAGTACTTTATTAATTTTAGAATAAAGTTTTGTTCTATTTTACATGGTGTTTTTCTTTTTTTTTTTTCTTCATATTAAAAACTATCGATTGATTAGTCGTGTATCAGCTAGGTCGATCCAACATATAGCTATCGGTATCGGTAAAATCCACTATCAGTGAACTTCTAGTTAAAATCAGTTCATTCTCGACACCCGTAAGCCATCTTGTAAGAATTTTCTCTTATAAAATTCCAATGTGAAAGAGTGAATGATGCATCTTTCAAGCTTCATTATCAAATACCTTTCACTAAGAAATGTATTTATGGTCAATAAGAATGCGTTTCGCATAGTTTATCGACGTATTTATCCGTTTTTTATTCTTGCATGTGGCTGAGCCCAAAATGGCATAATATTATTAAACAAACTGTTATAGATCTCTCCATGCTTTACCAGTCCTGGTTCCATTCATGAGCTTATCGTCAGGCCCTTTGTGGGCCGCATGAGGTGCAACAGACGTGTGACAAAAAAATCCCAGAAAATGTTGTACACACAGACATGTTAGTGTTTTTTTTGTATGCTGAATTTTACATCAAATGTTTTAATCATTTGATTTTACCGTTGTGTTCAAGAAGATTAAAGAAGTGAATTTCCCTGTTTTTAGTGTTTCCCTGCAGCAAATTAAAATGAGCAAATGGGGCACAGGAGCTCTCAGGAGTGCATTTGATTCATTCTTGCTCATTCTCAGATCAATGACTTGTTGTTCAGCCCAATAAAAGCTTACAATTTTCCATTACATATACATTTATCTCAACTGACAAAGCGAATGGAAAAACGAATTTACGAGTTAATACTGGCTCAATGCTCATAACGTGTGTGTGTGTGTGTGTGCGTGTGCGTGTGTGTGCGTGTGCGATCACCAGGTTGAATACAGCGAGAAAGGCAGCTCAGAGTGGTTTTCCCAGACAAGTTCTAGCACCAGTACCGAGGTTAAGAACCTGCAGCCCAGCGCCCTCTACAGGTTCAGGGTGAGACTCAACTCAGTGCTTTAAAGATGTAAAATGATGCTCTATTCAAGGTGAAGTTGCAACTTGTAATGTCCCACCTACAACCTGTAAAAAGCCACAGAAAAAGCCCTGCTCAACTTACAATTTCAACTCATCAGCATGGGGTGGTTGTTTTATTTGGCAAATTAGGATGGAACTGATTGTTCTTTCCCAGTTTATCAAATGGTGCCAAATCAACATGGCTCTGACTTTCAAAGCAGTTATTGGGTATTGGTGGGTATGGTTAGATTCATCAATTTGCGTAGGTGAATCGGCATAAAACTTAAAGGCATGCTGCATAGCTTTAAAAAAAAAAAAAGTGTGTCGGATACAAGTTGGCATCGTTTTTAACATATTTGCATCAGTAAAAAAATCATTTATTTACATAGAATTATTAGTAGATGCACTATCCTTTTATTAGTTAAAAAGTGACCAATAATCTGTAACTTATATTTTATATGTAGATTGATTTCTTCTCGCTAATCATCGCTGATATTCACACAGAAGTTGTTTAACTCTAACGCTGACTGTTTCCCATTAAATTAATGTTTGGAGTTCTTTATAGTACAACAGTACAATAGCCATTCAGTCCTGTAACTGTAAGTGTTCTTAAAATGAAATTAACACATCCAATGTGTTGAGGTCAGAAATTACGTTATCGCAACTTCATTACGAATGATGGCTTACCTGGCACCTCGAACACAGCATTAATACATTCAAACTACCTAAAATGTGTGTAGCTATGTAATCTTTCTCTCTCTATCTCTCTTACTGTCACTCTCGCTTTCTGTCTCTCAGGTTGCTGCAGTTACCAGCAGAGGGGTGGGCAACTGGACAGAGATCAAATCCATCAACCCTCAGAAAGGTAATCTGCTCCTGTTCTTCTTTCTAGGCCTGTAACAATCATTAGAGTAGAAAATATTTCCGCATTTTGTTTCCAGCTTCATTTCATTTGCCCCTTATTTTGGTTGACATTTAAAAATGGCTAAAGGAGACAAAAGGACATGTTGTTTGGCTGCTTCTATTGTTTGTTTGTTTTTTTCTGTTGTATTTTAGCTTTGTCTCCGCCACTTACAAAGATCACGAGAATCACGGAAGACACGGTGACGCTAGCCATCAGCTCCGACTACAAGGTGAGCAGACAAAAAATGCCTGCAAGTTCTTTAACTTTGTAACTGTACTTTTTCTTTATTGTCTGTTTCCTGTTTGACCCTTGTGGCCCTTTTGTCTCTTCTGTTTTCAAGGCTCAACACTATGTAGTGGTGCTGTCTTGGGTTTTTGACAAGCATGTGAAAGAAAACAGGAACTACACCATCTCAGATACTCTTACAGGTACCTTCTTGACTTAATACTAATAGTGACTCTGCTAGGCGTATTGTATGGGGGTATAAATTACTTCTTGGATTTTCAGGCTGCATTCCCACTTGTCTAGTATTTATAGTATGGGCTCCGGATCCAAATGATTACTGAAGACGATTGAGTGTTTCTTGAGCTTTTCTTCACAAAAATTAAAAATGCAACAAATATTAGTATTTAATGGCCTACTGAAATGGCTAATGACTGTAATGCACTGTACGTAGAGTAGTGGTCCTACTGTCTCTCATACTTAAACTATATACAGTGGAACCCGGTTATCTCGCCCTCTGTTAACTCGACAAACCTATTAAGTCGACATTTTTGAAGTGGAACCGCCAAATTCTGGCTTTTTCTTAGCATTTTTTATCGGTTATGTCGATATCTTTTTTTATGTCGCGGAACCCTAATATCTCGAGCACAAGGGGGGAAAAATTAGAAATTTTAACGTCAGTTATGTCGATCGGCACTGTGCAGCCGCAGAAGAACTCGCGATCAAACCTTACAGATACTACAGGTGTTTGTATTGTATACTGGTGAATCTCTGCTGTTAGTAAGTGCACATATGCATTTTTTTTGTTAAATGTTATGCGATGAACGGGAGCGCGGCGCTCCCGGATTCAACTCCTCACCCGAGCGCGCGCGCGTCGCTCCTTACCGAGAGAGCCGTGCTCCTTACCGAGGTAAGGGTAAGGAGCACGGCTCTCTCGGTAAGGAGTTGAAGCCGGGAGCTTCAGAGAAAGCGGCCGAGAAAGCACCTGCCACGCCCCCTTCGGCCGTTCTGTCTCTCGTTTTTGGGTTTCCGGTTCGGTTTTGGATCTTCCGGGGTTTTTTCCGGCTTCGGGCCGTGCCGCCGGTCGCGGTATTTTTGAATTTCCCTATTTTTCCATTCACAAACTCTCTCTCTCTCTCTCTCTCTCTCTCTCTCTCTCTCTCTCTCTCTCTCGCTCGGCTTATCTCCCCCTCGGCATCACGGACGTAAGTTTTTTTCGGACACTTTGCTTTGTGTGTTTGTGCGGATTACTTCAGCCTGATGGTCATAAGTTTTCAGAAACTTAGTTACTGTTTATTCTTCTTTTTTTCCACATGTGGACTAAATGTGAGACGGCACTGTGCAGCCGCTGTTTTTTTTGTTTTTGAGCGATTTGTGTGTTTATAATGTTGGAGAATATAATAAAGGTTTGTATGGAGAATGGACGGTGGTTTGTATTGTATACTGGTGAATCTCTGCTGTTAGTAGGTGCACTTATGCCTTTTGTTGTTAACAAACGTATGTACATTTTTATAGCATGACTTCATCAAACAAATCGCGGCAACGCTGTTGTGTAAAAAAACCCTTCAAAAACACGTGCATGCACATTCTCATTTATTAACGCACATCATGTACATAAAGAAATTTCAAGCACGTTAATATATTGCTGCCATTTTGATTTTCGTTTATCTCGATCATCGGTTACCTCGATGCTTTTTGGCGACCCCCTAGGACATCGACATAACCGGGTTCCACTGTACTTAAATAATTAAACTTTACATGAAGTATGTTTGGTGTGGGTGAAACTTTCAGCAGTCCACTTCATCCCAAAAGTGTTCTAACAGGGTTGAGGTTTGAGAAATAATTGGAATCTTAATTGAAATCTAGAGAAGAAAAAAAATGTATTATATATTGTCATTAATTGTCAAAATCAAGAATATATCATTTATTTACTGTAATTTCCGCACCCATATATAAGCCGCACCCACTGAATTTGACAAAGATTTTTATTTTGAACATAAATACGCCGCACCTGTCTATAAGCCGCAGGTGTCTACATTGAAACTAATGAACTTTACACAGGCTTTAATGAAAGACATTGTCTGTTACACGGCTTGTATCTAAACAGTAGCCTACCATCAAAGTCATTGTTCACTGTCTTCCTCCTTCCTTTCACAACAATTTCTCTCGAGAGTTTTTCTTTTGGCATCGTCAGACTCTGTGTTTTGTCTTGAAGCTTGTGAAACCTGGAAAAAACCTAGAAAAATCCATTACAATAGCCGCTTTATTGTTTAAGCCGCAGGGTTCAAAGCGTGTGAAAAAAGTAGCGGCTTATAGTCGGGAAAATACGGTAAATTAAATCTGGCTTAAATGGATTTGGCTTTGTGCACAGAGCCATTGTCTAACTGGAACAAGATCGGGTCTCCTAGTTTCAGTGAAGGGAAAATGATGCTACTGACAAGCAAAGACTGTAATTATAATATGTAATATACTGTAATTGTGTCTCCAGTTTTGTAGTAACTGTTTGGGGAAGAACGAGATATCGCTGGAAAAGTCAGCTGTACCAATACTCTTGTTCACATAGTGCATAATGCATCACATTTGAATAAATGAAGCAAATCAGGTTCCCGGGTCTGTCCTGCGGAGGTTTGTGTCCATGTGTGTTGCCTCCTTCCAAAAAAAAACAAAAAAAACAAAAACACCTTTTAGTGTGTTGGAGCCACAATATAAAAAGCTACAAGCGTGTGTCTAGTAAATCCATGCACTTCAAAACTGGCATACGTTTTGGACGTATTTCCACCTCGAGTGTTTCAGATCCTCTTTAAACCTGACCACGGGAAATGAAACGAATCAAAGAATGCAAACAGGCTACGCCTGATGCGTTCCCTGGAAATATTTGGAAATATTTAATTTGGATGACACAATTACATGTAGAGGTTGATTGATTTTTCTTTTTTTGTTCCCTTTCATAGCATAAAATCACTTTCTTAATGAATAAGACGTGATACAGATAATTGCTTAAATGAAAAAAAAAAAAGCTACACAAATTCGTTTTTCCGGTTTCAAAGTTTGGATGCCGAATACAAACTACTGCCACCTGCTGGTCAGATGCGCTAGTAATAATAATCGGGATAATTTGCAGCACAGTCGGCCGATGCAAATTAATAAAAAAAAAATTGCCAAACATCGACACGATCAATCGGTGGACCTCTCGTTACGTACATAGTATTTCTTATAGATGTGTATATTAATGCGTTCCTTTATGCCAAACAGCTACAAATCTGACAGCGGGAACGGTGTATGAGGTGGCAGTGTGGGCACATACCACTGATGGAGACAGTCCAACTGCCCTGACTCGCATAGAGACAGTTGGAACACAGCCAGCACAACCATTGCTCAAAGCCCGGGCGCTCAATCAAACCGCTGTGGACTGCAGCTGGACTGGACCCCAGGCACAGGTATATACACACACACTATTATTTTCATTGTGAGCACCTTCCATTAACATAATTATGGACTCTATACTACTCTTAAATCTAACCTTAACCTCGGTAGCAAAAAAAAAGCAACCCCCCCCCCCCCCCCCTTTTTTTTTTTCTTCTAAAAAAAATCAAAACAGCCAGATATTCCTATCCTTGCAGGGACATTTTACATGCCCACACACATGCTCGAACAAAGCATGGTAAATGTTGCTCCCAACACGTCAAATGAGAACATAAGCAACACAAATTCCGTCTTGTCGCATGGAGCTTATAGAGATTGTTTTCCGAGCTCGGCGTATATTCGCCAAAAGAAAGAGGTGATTTCACGTAAAGCAGCTTTCGCATAATCCTTGGGTTTCGAAACGTTATCTTTTACGAGATGCTGATTTTCACTGCACTGAGCTCCGCAACGAGAGAAAAAAAAATGGAGGAAAAAAAAAACCGGAGAAGCCACGGGGTTGTCCAGAGTTCACGGGTTTTGCACGTCTCTGTACAAGCGTATCTCGGCAGGCAGACTCCTGCATGCTTAATAAAACAGAAAGAAGCGGCATTGAGGCTGTAGGAAAAGCAGTGTTTACACGCTCGGCTATATAAACTCACTCTTTGTTGCTGATACTGTATGTAGGTTTTCTTTTCACATTTCCACATGAAAACTGTACGTCGTTGATCACATTTAATTATTTTTTAGATTACGTCAAGTTATTTCCTGTCGGTCACATGATGGCACTGAAGTGTAATTAGGTACATTATCGGAGTGGTAATTATTCTGAAGATACCGAATGCACCGGTGTCCGACGTTTGAGTTTTGAAAGAAGTGAAGACTTGTTTTCTTAAGATTTTGTTTCCAAAGGCGTCTCTTCTCTTTTTGTTGAGGCCAGAAACATACTGTATTTTAGGTTAGTTACCACGACAACCAAAACGAAAACCCAGTGCGGTAAAATATGTTAGTAGTAGCATGGGAAAACCTGTCAGATTCTGGCAAAGGTCCAAAAAAAAAAAAAAAAACCCTCTTATAAAACCCATTATATTAAGATGGTTTTATCCAGTTTGTACTATATGGATAAAAGTATTGGGACACCTGGGTTTTCCTTTCCATAAGCGATTCTTCCCCAAACTGTCAGGTGGAGGCAAACACATGTATAGGATCAATTGTATAGGTCTTTGAATGCGGTAGTATTACATTTTCCCATTACTTTAATTAGGATACTCAAACATGTTCCTGCTATTGAGCTTACATTTGCATTAATGGCATATGGGAGACACCCTTATTAAGAGCGACTTACTTTGATCTCATTCATACAACTGAGCAGCTATAGGGTATAAGGGCCTTGCACAGGGGCCCAGGAGTGGCAGCTTGCTGTGACTAGGATTTGATCTCAACACCTTCAGATCAAAAGACCAATGCTCAGGTTTCCTTCAAATTTTTGAAACGTATAGAATTTGATTTAAGATTTTTTTTTTTTTTTAGATTTGTGTTTCCATACTATTGCTCAATTCAGTTTTCTAACTAATAAAACTAAGGCTACGCCTACACTAATCTGGATACATTTAAAAACAGTGTTTTTTAAGACAAAAAATATGTATACAAAAACGAAAACACTTGGAAAACATCAAAGATTCTGACACCAACATACATCGGAGATTGTAAACGTAATGCACGTTTTAGTTGGAATTTAAAATAATTATTTCCAATGTTAAATATGATCTTAACAATCTTTAGGGAAGTCAGGAAAAGTATGGAATTTTGAAATGAAAAATGTGTAGGAACCCTGAATGCTTCGCCACTTAGCCACCACCTTCCACCATGTGCTCTGTCCTCAACCCTATCGAACACCTTTGGGGTGAATTGGGAACCTGACTGCACCCCAGGCCTCCTCACCTCGCTTACATCAGTACCCGCTTACTTTATTAATCCCCTCGTGGACGAATGAGCACAAATCTCCACAAGCAAACTCCAAAATCTAGTCCCAGAAGGGTGAGGATTATAACAAACGAGGAGAAAATGTGGAATGGATATTAGCATCTTATTTCCACAAATGTTTCTGGTAACTATTCATAAATCGTAAAAAAAAGTATATTTCTAAATGTGTTTGTGTGTCTGTGTAGATGTACGGTGTGTTCTATGCCACGTCCTTCCTGGATCTTTACCGCCGACCGCACAGAGTGAACAGCACCAGCTCCAGCATAACCGTCACCGTGGAGAGCGACGAGCAGTACCTCTTCCTTGTAAGACGGTACCCTTTCTCTCACTTCGGAGTCTGACCCTCTTGAAATCGTGCGTACAGGGGTGTTGAGCGGTGTTTGCTTTGCAGGTACGGGTGATCTTGCCGTATCTGGGTCCTCCGTCGGAATCGGCTGTAGTGAAGATGATCCCTAACGAGCGACTTCCTCCACGCAACCTGCATAAAGTCCAAGTGGATAAAACGCGAGCCACGCTGAAATGGCAGCCGCCGTACGACTCGCCCGGCTCTCCTTTGGTAAGAATACGGCGTTTTTCCTCTGTCTACCTTTTTCCGATTTCGAAAAAGCGATCTAACGCGTGCTGGTGTGCGTGCAGACGTACGTCGTGCACGTGAGGGACGCGGTTCGGAAGACGGAGCGCGACTTTAAATTCACCACGCAGAACAACACGGTTGAGTACAGCCTTAAAGGACTGGAGCCTGGCGGACGCTACAGTATCACCGTCCGCCTCCGCAACATGACCAAGGAAGCCAGCTACACGCTCAACACAGGTACAGTTCAGTGTATCAGTCGAATATCAGTGACCTTTGGCGCTCCACATGCCCTTTAATGCCTGGAAGATCCCAGCATGTCTTTCACTGCCTGGAAGAGTTAAAAACGCTGTACCTCTGAATACCCAAATGAGCCCAGCATGTCTCTTATTAACTATAACAGCACTCAGATATCTCTCAACGTGCCTCATAATGCCAATTAAACCCTACATGCATCACACAGTCCATTAGAACCCATCTAACAGGTATTGAAAGAGAAACCCAGCGTGTCTCTCAGACATCTAACAGGTTCATATTTCCGGACACAGTCTAACATATCAGTTAATGACTAATAAAGCCCAGGGAAGCCCTTAGAACCCATTATAACCCGTCTTTAGCTCTTAGTTCCTTCTGGAACCCAGGAGAATGCCTTTTAATAGCCAAGATACCACAAGGCAGCTCTTAATACCGATTACATTCCACTGCAGCTGTTAAATGCACATTATAGTTCACCAGATTTATTATTCTTTAAAGTAATTCTCATGTACAACACAGGCCTCGAAGAACATTTAAAATCCCAACGTTACTGAGTCAACCCAGGTCTTCGAATCTATTAGTATCTAACTTCACACCAGCTGTCACACACTGCCACCACAGACGCTCCATAACACCTCAGTGTTAGCGCCGTCTTATTATGACACCGTAGAAGAAATAGGTCTATTTATACAAGAAGCACCAGCGAGTGTCGGTGCTTTACTGTAATCTACTCTAATTAATCAGTCTCAACAGAAAAAAAAAAAGAATCGGTCTCATTAGACAGCCAGTCTCATGAAAATATTTTCCCAAATTATGTTTCTTCAGCATTTTCAAAGTCATTTTGGATTTGAATGACAGAATGAACGTCATAATAGTTCAAATCTAAACCAAGAGAGAAAAATAAACGTTTTTTGAGGTAGTTTGGCTTTAACAGAGCACTTAAAACTACACATGACAATATTGTACTCAGTCTTAACTCTGCGTTATTGAAATCAGAACATCTGGATTTTACATTTGCAGCATTTTGGCAGATGCCTTTATCCAGAGCGACTTAAATTTATCCAATTCGAACAACTGAGCAGCAATGGGGGTTAGGGCCTTGTTTAGGGGCCCAGGAGTTGCAGCTTGGTGCGGTTGGAATTTGAACTCACGACCTTCAGATCCAAAGCCCATTGCCTCAACCCAGGGGTCCCCAAACTATGGCTCACGGGCAGAATACAGCCCAAAACCACACATGGAACGTCCCTCTGTACAATCCCAGATACATATTTTGAAAATTAGATTTGAAATATATGTTTTACTCGTTTTATATATGTTTATGATAATAAAATTGCCTTTCAAACAAAAATTTCCCTTAGTTATTAATATATGTATAAATAGTTTTTCCGGCTTCCGGTACGCTGTCATTGAGAGCGACCTCTGGATGCCAATCACTGACGCCAAGTGCCATTTGTCTTTGCACGTGAGACTGAATGCTGCACGGGGAGCGCTATATTAGATTTATTATTTATAATGTATTCATTACATAATTCAATGTATTCCTTAATATAATATTTATTGCTTGTAGCACATTTTCATGATTCCGTACTGCGTTTTTTTAAATTTTGTAATAAATTTTAGTAATATTTATACACACACACATCAGAAATTCAGTTTAGTTTTATTTGTATTCTGCTTTAAGCACTAATCATTGTCCAAAAGCAGCTTTACAGAAATAAATAGATTATAAATACAATTCTAAGTGTCATAAATGAGGCCGTTTATTTCTAATGAGCAAGTCAGTGGCAACGAATGTAAAATGGACACAGTGCATATTAATTACAGAACGATTCAAACGTCTTGGTTCTTGAGTTTAATGCTCCACTGTAACCTTATGGATCTTTCCATCCTCGGCAGAATTCCATCTAGAAGTAGAGCATCAGGATGAATCAGGCAGGTCTGGAGAGCAGAAGGGGACTGGATTACTGGTATCTCACCGGCATGTGTAGTTTGAGACAGAGAGAGAAAGGAGGAATGGGGGGTGAGAGAGAGAGTGAAAGACAGAGAAACATGGATTAATGCAGAACTGTAGCCATAAGATTCTCATCCATCGTCTTCTTCGAATGAATAGCAAAGCAATGCCTCAGACGAGGTGTCTATGTGTCACGGTCCGTCTCCGAGTTATAGGGTGGTGCATTTGTTTTCATGCAGGTCTTAGTGATGCAATTTAGTCAGCTCTAGCACTCGTAAACCTGCAAGAAAAGGGCAGACAGAACCAATATGGTATTACTGCATGGGTTTTTTCTTCGGAGCAAAGCCTGGAATGGCCTGAGAGACGTCTGAGAGAGTTTAATTTCATTTCTTTGAGCTCGATCTGCGAGAGCTTTACACCCGAGAGTGAGAAGAGCAAGGGTCTGGGTGTATGTGGCATTATGTCCTCCAGGTTACTAGAAAAGTGCATCCTGTGTTATAATTATTGTGTAAGCCAGCCAGGTAACGAAGTGAAAATGAAATCATGTGACAGCAACCGTAAAAGTAACATAGGCTGTCATTATCTCCTACAGTTCCACTACCTGCCCCCGAGGCTCTCAAGATCCTTACCGAGCAAGACCACGTGTTCCTGTTTTGGAAGAGTTTAGCCGTCAAAGAGCGGAGTTTCAACGAGAGTCGGGTACAAACCCTTGCCGCCTCCACCCTCCACTTACATACCTGATTACTGACGTTCAATTCCTGGAATGCTAACAGTCTTTCTGTGTCTGGAATCCACAGGGCTATGAGGTATCGGTGTACGACAGTGTAAGTAACTCCACCATATCACTGGGAAACACCACAGAGACCTTCTTCAGGATCAGTAATCTTCTAGTGGGCCACAACTACACATTCTCAGTGCGGGCTAGCTGCCTGGTGAACGGCCAGCTGTGCGGTGAAGCTGCGGTGTTGCTCTACGATGAGCTGGGGAGCGCGGGAGCAGGTAAATTTTCTCACACACCTAAACACAGTGATGTAGACTTTTAGGTGAACTGGTTGAACTGAGTTTATCAAGGGTTAAGGATTAAGGGTTCGGTTTATATCTGGCCTAAAACTTGTCACGAGTTGCTTACATTGAGTTTGATTGCCTGGACTTTGAAAGGGAGCCATGCATATGAAACCATGAAAAAGTTGATTTTGTATTGATTGCCACACACAACGAAAAAAGAGAACAAAACAAAGTTCTCCCAGTTCCACAGCTTGCATCAAATAGCCACTACAATCTCTTGCCCGGGCTCTGTAAACATGCAGGAGCGAAAACAAATAATGTTGGACCATAAACATCCAACCGAATAGAGCAATTAGGCTTGTTAGTTTGGTCGCTTGTCAGGTCAGAAAGCTCTGCACTAACATTTAGCGAAAGTGTGTAAAGATAATCAAAGCACTGATTTCCTGACCATGGAAAACATCGAACTTTTGAGGAACGACAACGTTCTTTTGGTGTAAAGGTTTAGATAGAGGAAAGAAAAAAAAAAAAAAAAGCTGTTGTTCAAACCCAACTGCTGGTACATTTTATTGGGTATGTTGGAGGTTACACATATTCTACAGGTTGGTGATTACTGTAAAGCTTTTAGCTGATTTGATTTCCAGCCTACCACTTTCTCCCGAATTATTAGTCGTGTGTGTGAGGGAGAGAGTGCCACTTATACACCGATCAGGCACAACATTATGACATTATAACATTGACCTGTAAAGTGAATAACACTGATTATATCTTCATCATGGCACCTGTTAGCGAGAGGCTTATATTTGGCAGCAAGTGAACATTTTGTCCTCAAAGTTGACGTGTTAGAAACAGGGAAAATGGGTACGTGTGAGGATTTGAGCAAGGGCCAAATTGTGAAGTCGACTGGGTTGGAGCATCTCCAAAACTGCAGCTCTTGTGGGGCTGTTCCTGATCTGCAATGGTCAGTGTCTATCAAAAGCGATCTATAGAACGAACAGTAGTGAACCGGCAAAAGGGTCGTGGGCAGCCGAGGCTCATTGATGCACGTGGGGAGCGAAGTGTGGTCCGATCCAACACACGGCAGATGAGCTCCTGTATCTCACATTGGTGATGTAGTTATTGCTGTTAATGCTCGACAATATTAGGCAGGTTGTCATTATGTTATGCCTGATCTTTTACTGACTACTTAGTTTGGCAGAAATTACAGCCTCGAGTCTTTTTCGCTATGACTCAACGAACGAGCACACCTGCATTAGGGGATTTCCTGCTATTTTTCTTTGTAAATCCTCCATTCGGGGGCGGTTGGATGGGAACCGTCGATGGACAGCCACTTTCAGGTCTCTCCAGAAAGCTTTGGCTGAGCCACTCTAGAACATTCACAGAGTTGTCTCTAAGCCCCTCCTGTGTCGTCTTGGCTGTGTGCTTGGGGTTGTTGCCAGGGTCTGAATACTTACAGAATCACTGTATATTTGATTATTTTTGCATTTTCCTCTCCTCTCAGTCAAATATATCTTGTGCCTGTATCATACTTGCCATATGAGTTAAATGACATGCAAAATGATCTGTTTAATCCATTAAGGTAATTAGGTTCTGTATATGACCAGGTTACGGTGGATTACAGGGCTGCACATGAATATAAAACGATGATTAAACCGGACTTGTGTTCCATGGTTACAACGTGTAAATTCAGACAACTCCAACCCATGTAAACCATATCTTCATGTTCAAGTCTTCTAGTTCAAGTGCAGGGGAAAGTTTGATGCTGAGATCTTATATAGTCCAACTTTGTGGTAATATCAGGTGTCCCAATAGTTTTGGTCATGTAGCATATATAGCTAGTGCGTTATTCAATTTTGTTTAGTCATTTGTTTGTTTATTGATTATGCCATAGGTTTATTGTTAAAATAATGTGTGTGTGTGTGTGTGTGTTGTACAAGATGTACAGTTATTCCATTCAACAGAGTATAACAGTCTAAGTCTTACTAATCTGTGTGTGTGTGTGTGTGTGTGTGTGTGTGTGTGTGTGTGTGTGTGTGTGTGTGTGTGTGTGTGTGTGTTGCAGGTCCCAGGGACTCAGCTGCTCATTCAGGTCACTCAGGTGACACAGCGGCTGTGGTGGTGCCGGTGCTGTTCGTGCTGCTGCTGTGTGTGTGTGGAGGTCTTGTGGCTCTGTACGTGCGCCACCGTCGCCTGCAGCACAGCTTCACCGCCTTCGCCAACAGCCACTACAACTCTCGCCTCGGCTCGGCCATCTTCTCCTCGGGAGACGAACTCGGTAAGAGCAGCACACACACACACACACACACACACACACACACACACACACACACACACAGTATTTTTCCCGGTTTAAAGAAAGCATTTAATTCCTTCATTACACTCATTCTTTTCAGAATTCACTTTCCATTTCATTCGCGAGTCACGAGACATGACACGTTGTTCTTGTTTTGTTTTTTTTCTCCTCCTCCAAAAGGCGACGACGACGAGGACGACCCCATGATCGGCGGCTTTGCGGACGACGTTCCCATGGTGATAGCGTAGTGGCGTTCGAGCCACTGTGCCCTTTTCCTCCAACTCACCATCCCCGTTCGCCTCTCCTTCTTTTTCCACACGTTTCCCTGCATTATACCGTCACTCCCAATTGGCTGACTGACTCCGCCCCCCCAAACTGGGATTTCAGGATTCAGAGAAAGAAAGAAAGAGAAAGAAAGCAAAAGAGATATTTTTAAAAAAAACACGTCTATGATGCACTTTTTCGGATGCGCAATAGCTTATTTTTTTATATATAATATATCGTTTGTGGGTGATGGACATCCTGGGCATGAGGAGGGGAAAAAATGCAGACAGAGGCAAGCTGTGAAGAGGTTTGTCAGCTGGGCTTAGTGGAAAGGAAAGAGACCCTGCAGTCCCACCAAATCACAAACACACTGGAGCGTTGCTTTCGCTTAAAAATATAAAAAGAAGAAGAAATAAGCACCTATCAACTATCCAGAAGAACCTAAACAAAACGACAAAAAAAAATATATAAATGTCCAAATGAAAGAATGGGCCTATGAATGGCAATTAAAAAAAGAAAAGAAAAAAAAAGGGAAAGTGGTACTTAGGCTGTTGACAGTGAATTGCACAGAAATGGATTGTTATATATTCTTTTATCGTGTCACCTTGTCAGTAGACGTGTATTTTTGGCTGCAGTTAACATTTTGATGTGTAAATCTCCTCTTTTTTTTTTTTTTTGGAATTTTTTTTTTTACTTTGTCTACATATCGCTTTAGAGCTTGTATAGATGTATTTTTCTGCTTGTGGAAAATGTGAACTCACCTCATGTTTTATAATAACTATATATTTGTGGGTTTTTCCCCCTTACACCTCTTCTGGGCTATAATGCTGAATCACTGTATGGCATTGAAGAATTGTTTATTTTGTAATTTTTTTTATTGTATTTTTTTTTTTAAAGAGTATAAGGAATTGTTTTTAGGTTTCCAGGTTCCCCCTCTGCTTTCCTAAAATTTGACATGGATTTTTTTTTCCAAACAACAACAACAAAAAAATACCCGCACTGATTTTCTCTTTTTATTGTTTTATTGTTCAGTTATTTCAATACGGTAAAACTGTTTCCATGCTCCAGTTAGTCTTTTGGATGTACTCAGGGAAGTTTTTGTGTGTGTGTGTGTGTGTGTGTGTGTTAGGGCATGGTACCAATGTTATCAGCCTGTGTATGTGGTTATGGTGTGTTTTTATTTCTCTCTGAGGCATGCAGTCATGCAGCACAGCATCCTTGTCTTTACACATCGCTCAAGGCTCTTAACTCCATCATAACATATCTGGTGCCAAATGTACAAGAGAAGCAGAAAAAATATTAAATTGTCTTAACGTAAAAGGAACGTTAGAATCGGGGGGGGGGAGCAAAACACGTTGAATCTCATTGAGATATCAGGTACTGTTCACATGCCTTTGTCATGAATGTATTTTTTGTGAATTTTTTTACATTTTTTTGTCACGTAGAAAACAATCGCAGGACAACGTTTCAGTACTTTTTTTCTGAATTTAGACCTGGTCAGGTAAAGCCGGTACGATTTATCCGCTTCCATCACGTCTGCCTCCTGTATTTAAGCTGTGATGTCACTTCTTCATTTCGAACCTCCACTGTGTGTTGTGAAACGTGTGACCTGACTCCATTCGGTTTGCTTTTTTTTTTCCACGTAGACACGAGATACGCTTACAGAATCATAGCATATCCGAGGTGTTTTCAGTTCTGTAGTCGGGTCACATGTGCCTTATTCGAAACGGTTTTTCTGGTTGATAAAGGAAAAAGAGAAAACGCCCCGAATTATTCAAAAATGACTCCAACATAGTGTCTGTATTTTGTTTCACTGAAGCACCAGATTGAATTCTAAACCAACGATATATACCCCCCCCCCTCACCTTTTTTGCTCCCCAAACAATATTTGTCATCATCACTCAGTAACTCTTTGTGGCTAAGTGTGAAATCTGCAATGTTGAAACCCACTGTTTTTTGGTAAAATAGGATGTTTACTTCTGCCCAGTAATGACATCCGGCACAGCCATGTTTTGATTCGATCCTGCTTGCCTGTGGAGGGTTTTTGCCGACATGAATCTTGTGAAGAGGTACCGTCAGAGGTGTTTTAAGAACCACTTATGCTCAAATAAACACGTCGAAAACTGTTGAAACTGGCTCTTCTTGCTCTGCGTGTTGAAATGATCCCCCAACACCCCCACCATCCCAACACAAGTTCCCTGCTAAGCTTTTGGATGCTTACTATGCAAACCTGCTCTATCCTATACTACTCTACAAAATACAGTATGCTGTGGTGTACTATTTTGATATGCTATTCATCCCTATAGAGTAGAGTCGTGTTCGGGTTTGAGATCCTGCCTGCGGTATGTTCTCTCGAGGAGTCTGAAGAGGAAAAGGAAGATGTCTTAGAGCATTCATAGTGAAGGGCAAATTTAGGAGAGGAAAAAAAAAATAGGCCAAGTGGTGCTAGATAGGAATAAATCAAAGGCAATGCAGCTGTTACTTGTTTCAGCTCGTGTTTCCTTGTGTTTATTCATGAGGTGGTGGTGCTTTTGGGCTGCAGTTGGACGTGTTTACAGAGGGCCAGCCTCCTCCTCCTCCACTACAGCCTGTTCCCAGCTCTGTTTGTTTAAACTCGCCTGCCTTTATTTATTCTCACATGTCACACTCCCACCCGCAGCCCAGACATGGTGGCAGTATGTTAGTACAATTCGAGGGAGTAGGACGCTCGACGGTTGTCACTTCGCCATAACTGAGTTGAGATGGAGACGTGTGAGTCAATGGTCGATTCTGATATATACTGATTAATCGTATATACTCTGTACGTAAATCGACGATCGAATCGGACAGCTATCCAAAAAACTGTGTAAGTATTCCAAAAAGTTTAAAGAGGACACACAAAATAGTTGACTATTAACATTTATTTTGGCTTGAGGCTTTCACTGTGAGAGATTTCTGTTTGTCTATTAGGGGGGGGGGAAACCTGATTCTGCCTGTCCCTTTCAGATGCAAAACATCTACGTCTGTTTAAAACCTCCAAAGCGAAAGAAGCCAGCAGAGGTCTCTGATGAGTTTGGCTGTGCCTCCATGTTCACCTTCTCTTGCTCCTGCCTCGCTGTAGGTGGGAAAAGCAGCTCAGAAACATCACACAGTGAAAATATTCATTAGAAAGGTCTTTCAAGCAACGATCCCACTGCTCATAGGAATAAAACAATAAATCATTCTAGCCTACTTATTGTTACTAGGGTTTTCAAAGTCCTTTGAATTTGTGGTCGAATATCATTACAGCGTAGCATATTGTGCAAGGGATTTTGCATCAAGATACACTATAATGCCAAAAGTATTGGGTCACCTGGTCATAAGTATTGTGATTTTTGAGCATTGCATTTCACATTTAGTCCCATTTTGCTCTTATATTTCCTCCCACTCTTTTGGGAAGCTGTTCCACTAGATTTTGTAGTGTGCTTATGGTGTTCGGATGAGATAAGAGATCTATAGCAGGCCACTCAAGATCTTTCTCTCCAAAGCATGTAAAGCATATCTTCAAGGAGCTCACTTTGTGCACAGGAGCGTTGCCATGCTGGAACAGGTTTGAGTTTCCAACGTCCCATAGAATTGAGTGCCTCCAGCTTTGTGGTAACAGATGGAAAAGATCCACATATCGCAGGAAAGATCAGGTGACCCGATACTTTGGCAATATAGTGTGTATATATAACAATTTAATTGACACATCGAAAAAACTATTCTTAGACACTATATGAACTCTGACTTTCCCAGCCATATGTGGTTCGTCCCCAATCTGCACACAGTTGTATAGGATGCATTCAATTTTCCTTTAATTTAACCAACTAGAAGACCCAAATCTGTTTTGGCATGGTAATGCCCCATGCACAATACAAGCCCTATGTGGATATAATTAATATAGGTTGGAGTGGAAGATCTTTAGAGGCCTGCTCTAAAGCTCTGACCTTAACCATCATGAACACCTTTGGGATGACTTGGAATTCTGCCTGTACCCCAGGCCTCTTCACCATACATCAGTACTTTACATTTACATTTGGGGCATTTAGCAGACACGCCCTTGTCTAGAACGGCAAAAGTACTTTTTTCAGTCTAAATAAATCTACACTGGTACGCTAGATTTTCAAACTTAAGATAAATCAGTCTACAACTCTGTTGAGTTTTCAGTACTTGACTTTACTAATACACTTGTGAAAAGACCAAATATTCACAGGCACTCTCCAAAATCTAGCGAAGCATCTTCCCAGAAGAGTAGAGGTTATTATAACATGTTAACATTAAAAAAAGCATACCTACAATATATGGACACAAGTTTGTAGCCCCCATTGTATGAGTTTGGAAAACGAGTTAATGTTTAAAATGTATGTACACAAATAATATAATAATATATATATATATATATTATACATTTTCTATTATAACTGTACATTCAAACGAGTCTGTCCCCTTGGTATCAACTGCAACTCCAGTATCAATTAGAACCACAACAAACTGATTCAACATGTGTGTGTATATATATATATATATATATATATATAAAACAATAACATACTCCTTGCACTTTTGCCCATTAAACATCGTTATCTGTCATTTATTTATGGATTTGACCTGCCTTTGCCCTGTCTGCCTGTTCATAGATCACCGTCTCTGACATTGTGAATTGTTTTAAAAGAAACATCTTGCAATTATATCCACCTTCTTTCTCAGATGTGCAGCACAGAACAAAATCTAAACTCCCCCAAAGCAAGCATTTGTCTCAGCTTTGGTTCTGCCATAGGACTCCAGCATACACTGTCCTCTGCCCTCATATTTCATCTACACAAACCATTACTTTTAAACATAAAAAGAAAATCCTATTGCAAATATGCTTTTTACAAAAAGCCCTTGAATGGACAATGGCTGTCTTGGAATGTCTGTGCTCAGAAACCTTTATTAATCTCCTCATCTCCTTGTTCAGTGCAGTTCCATGATTATTCTTCACATGGAAACCAGGATTGGAAGAGACTTAACACACGGTACCAATTTAGCCAGTGAATATGCCTTGTGTCCAAATCATTACAGTGTTTTGCTGATGGAATGAGGCAGCTTTGCAGTGTATACCCATTTCTTTAAGGGCCACTGAGAGGATATACAAGTATGAACCAGCTCATAATGGATGAGCTCAGCAACCAAGTCAAGAGAAGTGTGTAGAAACATCCTTAGACAAAAAGATGTTTACCAAAATAAAAGGATGAAGCCTTGCTGTTTCCAGGAGTACAGATACATGAACAGAGAATTGGCAAACCATTTCAATGAAAAATGCCTTTGAAATCAGTCCTGTGAGCCTAATGGACTGTGTTAAAGCCTTGTTTTATTGTCCTTTTCCAAACAACAAATTCTCGTACCCATGAAAATCCACTGCCATTTCATGGCCATTTACTTTCTTTTTCAGCCGCATTCATGGCTGCAGACACTCGCCCATCTTGTTTCATGCTCTAGATGGGTGATCCTTTGGAGAGGGGTCCTTCACTTGATTCACAGATACCCTTTATGTGGTCGTAGGGGCCACACATATCACAAAAAGACCCCATTCATTCCCATCAGTAGTCCATCATCAGTAGTTCCTGGCCTGCCCTGGTTACACCACCACCACTCAATTATAGCCTGGCTGTTCACCCTTTTGTGGTCCTCAACATCTACTGCCTGCACATTGGAGTGGTTTGAATCACAGCTAGGCAGTTCTGTTGGTTTATTTTGACCATTTATATGTCAGGGAAGGAAGGTGGGCATCTGCAGTACAAAGAGAACCTTGCAAACAAAAGATTGACCATGTTCTTCCTGAATCTTGCATTCTAGCAATTTTTTTTTGTCAGGCACAGCAAAGCAGTCTTTCACAAAAATATCAGTTTTTCACTTCTACTGTTATGAAATCATCTAATGAAATGGGCACACAGAAGCTCTAGATACAGTCCAAGTGCCTAATGCATTTTACTCTTTCCATTCCATATCGGGTGACATGAAGGAGATCTACATCTGCTCCATGCAGACTCTCCCATGGCTTTGTGCGCGGTCCTATTCGGTTCTCCTGCTGTCATGATGTCAAATATTCACATGGGTTTCCACATTAATGCTGTTCTGATGACAACTCATCCTCTTCAAAACTCCTCCAGACCCTCATGTATCAGTGTGGATCCCAGCATGTCAGACAGACATGCATCACAGATTTACCATGGATCTCAGCAGCTGAAATGTAATACCAGCAAAATTTAACTGATGTACATTGCTGATGCATCCCCATGTCCAGATTTTTTGATCTCTCTGGAAAGCTCTCCGGTCTCTTATTTTCACCTCTGACAACCAAGTAGCTTGACTTGGCTCACATCACTCATGCCTAACTCTCCTCTAGACTATTGGAAGATTCGGACCATTTCTATACACTCAGGTGCCTGTTAAATCCTTTGTCTTTCTGAGACTTAAGTTCTGCAACTTTAGGTAACATCTGACCTCTGCAACTAATCCAAAATGCAGCTGAACTTACTTTCAACCTCCCCAAGTATTCCCACACTACCTCATAGCCGGCTTCCTGTAGCTGCCCACATTAGATTTAAAACACTGATGCTCACCTACAAAGCCAAAAATCGACTAACACTCACCAACTATTAAGCATTTATCATGCACGGCTCTGCACCACAATCCCTGAGCCCTCTGCATTGCTGGAGCAGACCCACCATTTCAGGGTGTAAAAAGAACATAAATTAAACCAGGATTGTTGTTCTGGCACTTAGAGGGGATTTAGAATGAAAATCGTCTAAATCATTGGCTGTCTTCAAACAATGACCAAAGACCTACCTTATCACCAAGAACTATGGTTTTTCATACTTCACTAACTTTCCCAACAGGGTTTTGGTGATTATACTCGATGTGCCTGACCTAGTGACCTAGCATGTTTTTGACAGAGATTTCAAAGCGCTAAAGTAAGTTCATCTAGATAAGGGCATCACCTAAATTCTAAAAATAATTGCAATAGTATATCACCTAAACAACCCTTTTAAATTGTACAGCCAATGCTTGTTTTAGGCTTAATGGATTACCTTAAGATACAGACACAGATTGTGAAAAGCAATTCACCCTCAGATCTTGGCGGAAAAAACCTGGGCATGACCTTAAAATCAGGATCTAATCAATTAAATATGCAGGATAACAGAAGCAACAAGAGGGACTTCTTAGGAACCATTCTACTATGATCACCAATCACAACCTGCTTTCTTCTGAATCTTTGTATTGTTTAGCTATTGTTTTTTTTTTTTTTTTTACTACTCTGATTTGTGTCTTGGCTGCATTGCCGTGTTCGGCTATTGATCATTGGCATGTCTAGGTTTTGTTCCTGTCGATTTGGATTGTTTAAACAAACAGCATGTGGTTGCATCCAACCGCATCCATTTAATCATGACAATTATAAATTCTACTGTAATTTGAAAATTCTTGGCAATATTGAGCCTTAAAGCTTTGACCGGTTAGTGTACAATGCCACATATATTCAGTGACATAAATAACTAATTAACAACTAAACAAATGTTCAGAACAATACAATTATTAATATTTTCTTACATAATATAATAATTCAATAAATGATGTCCCTGCATGTTAAATGTAGGATTTTGCATTTGCTTTTAGTATGCATAGTATGTCATTTAAAACATTTACACAGCCACTTTTCTGAAAGCATATTGGATCTGCATTAAATATGGCCCTGGTGTGCGGCACTAAGCTAGACATTTCTCTTCAACAGTTTGCAACACTCTACTGTGATTTTATTCCACTTGGCCATCCGATAGTGTCATGGCTGAATTAGGGTCACTGTAATCATGAGTTTTGCCCATTCTGAGTATCAGATAAGGTAAAATATGTAAGCAGTGCAGGTCAAAGCAGGTACGGTCAGTTCGATTTTATAGCACCACAGCTTTACTGTGTCAAACTCCAATTAGAAAATGCTAATGCGTATCAGAAAATGTGGATATATTTATGGCAAAGACTCTGTAAAACTCTATTTAATAATACATATATTTTATGCAACTGTGCTGTCCTTCCCCCGTCCCTCATTCACAATTTGAAAGTGGGCAGTTTTTTATTGTTTTCAATAAGAACACAAAACATTTTGTAAAAGAGAAGGACATTGAAGTTACAGAAAGCTTGAAGGAGTACATCAGTCTTTTTCATTCGGTACCTCAAGGACACACACACACACACACACACACACACACACACACACACACACACACACACACACACACACACACACACACACGAAAAAAAGAGTGGCTATTTCTCTATATATTTAACTGTTAGTGTTGATCAATTTTACACTCACCTGTGAACGTGCACTTGTGTTGGCGTAAACTTTACTGATTTACCAGTAGAGGGAGCATCTCTCCATAAACATTCACAGACCTAAACCTATCGTCCAAACGCATTTCACTCTGTAGATAAAAGAAGTAAAGTGCGATAAACCCAGAGTGTCAGGAAGAACAAAAAAAGACAATATTTTGCATGTATGTAGTTTCTTTAATGTTTAATAAAGACGTCCATTTCTCTTTTTCAGTTCTTTCTTTAATAATTTAAAAACCTCAATGTGAGCAGCTAAATCGAAGATGCACTTATAAGTAGTAAAGGATGTAAACGATTTTCATACAGTAAACATAGATTGTATGTGAATATTATACACAAGTGATTAAAACCGCATGTTCCCAGTGTGTAAATCTGGTTAATAATCCACCTCAGCTAATGTGCCCTCAGGCTCTTTACTCAAAACCATGCTGATCCTGGCTGAAACCTGTCTGCATGCCTTTACTGAGCAGCACAGTATAGCAGAAGGCACAAAACACGACATTCACTAGAAGCAAGTATATTGTAAGGTTAACGACACCAGAAATGTCCGTTTGCCAGACAACTTCAGTTAGATCTTTCACTAGATTTTGGAGTGTGCTTGTGGAGACTTGTGCTCATTCAAACACAAGGGTGTTAATAAAGTCAGGTACTGTTGTAGGTCAAGGAGGATTGGATGCAGTCAGCGTTCATCCAAAGGATAATCAATAGGGTTGAGGTCCAAACTCTATGGCAGGCCACTCAAGACCTTCTACTCCAGCTCATGAAACCTATTTACATTTAATTAAACTGAATCAAAATGGTTTGTCATCATTGTGTGCCTTCAGGTTTGAGATAACAATTTAGCTAAAAATAAATACATAAATAAAAAACTACATCCCACTAGGCAAGTCAGGTGTCCTCGTTTTTCTATATACAGTAGTGCATCTAGTAGGGTTTCGACTTTCATGCAAAAATGCCATCATTCATGGTTTGTGGCATTTGTGTTACCAGCATAGTTTGCTTATGGACTAATCAAAAGCAAACAAATCTGTATGTTAGCTACTGGAATTAATGCAAGTCTTCTAATTTAGCAGTAGTAAAGAAAACATGCTACATTAAAGTTAAATATGACCGGTTAACTTACTTACAATATTTCGACATACCGCTTTTTTTATTAGATGCGTAATGCCTTTGTTTTTACATTTTACCGAGAGAGGGAAAGGCATTCTCATCCTTGACTTCAAGTCTGCAGTCGCATGGCTTATCGATCTTCAAACACCAATACATAACTATAATGTTAACTACATTGTCTGAGAATCTGTGATGAACTCGCACAGATCCGAATATTCATATTTTGGAAGGAATCAGAATCCTGATTCTGTTCTATAAAAAACTATGAATAAATTAAAAAGATAAAGATAAAAAAAAAATATATATAAAATAATAATAATATAATAAAAATAAAATAATGAAAATAATAAATAAAGATAAAGTCATTAACTATACAGTTTGCGCAGGGTATGTAAAGTGAAGCAATGCGGTGATTTTATTTTTTCAAATTAGTCCATGACGCAGGTTTGCAATATACAGTAGTAGTCCTTGTTGATTGTGTTAATGTAACACATATGACATGAATAGTGTGGGGTTTACTTCATATGTGTTACATTAACACAATCAACAAGGACTACTACTTGATGTTAAATGTAAATAATTGAATGCTAAAGTGAAATGACTCAATGCTAAACGAAGTCTTTTAGACTAATATACAATGACCAGTCATAACATAATGACCACCTGCCTAATATTGTGTTGGTCCCCTTTTGCTGCCACAACAGTCCTGACTTATTGAGCATTAACAGCATTAACTTCTTTAGCAATCCGAGTTACAGGAGCTCGTCTGTTGGATCGGACCACATGGGCCAGACTTCGCTCCCCACATGCATCAATGCCCATGACCCTTTCACTGGTTTAACACTGTTCCTTACTTGGACCACTTTTGATTCTGTCCACTGCAGACCAGGAACATCCCACAAGAGCTGCAGCTTTGGAGATGCTCTAAACCCGTCGTCTAGCCGTCACAATTTGGTCCTTGTCAAACGCTTGCCTATTTTCCCTGCTTCTAACACATCAACTTTGAGGACAAAATGTTCACTTGCTGCCTAATACTCTATATCACACCCACTAACAGGTGCCATGATGAAGAGATAATGTTATTCATTTCACATTAGTCAAAATGTTATGCCTGATCGGGGGGGTATATCATCCAAGTTGAGAGTAGATGAAGGCTTCATGATTTGATGGTCTAAATAAAAAAAAATAATTTTCTTGAATGTGTATTCGAGAATAAAAAAGGTAAAAGCATTAAATTGTAATAATACTCAAGTAAACTAAGTAAATGCCCCCCCAAAATAATACTTGAGCATAATTTCTTGCTATACTCAATACTTACCTATGTATTTACCACTTCTTGTATTATGATAGAAGAACTGTGAGATATTATGCTATCACTTTTCCTGATTTCTACTTTCTGCTATCACTTGGGGGATAAAAATAACTGCACTGTCTGTCTTTACAGCCGCTGTTTGAACAGTACATATATAGGACATCAGGCAGAATGTCACATCTCAACAAAAGAATGCACATGAGAAATCTCATTCCATTCATTTAGCTGCAATGTCACAGCCAATCCTCACCCACCCACACAAAACATACACACTGAGGAAAGTGTGGCACGGAGATGGGTGTGTGGTCGTATAATCAGCCAGCAGAAAAGCAGGGTCAGCCCACATTACTCAGCCACATAAAGTACTTCCTGACCCTCCAAACACTGCAAGGCCAGGGGTCAACTAGCTAGTGACCGCATGAGGTCAAGGGCAAGTTTGCCAGCCCAAGAGGGAGCCTTTAAACCAAGAGTGGCAGTGTACTCGAAAAAAGCATGGGTTCAACTGTAACGTTTCAAGCATTTGATTCTGATTATGTAGATGACTTTTTTTGCAGGTGGCGACAGTTTGTATACATTCCTAAATCAGGGCTGCTGATTTACTTTGAAGTGAAAATTCAATGTTTTTTAGTCTGCTAACAGTAAACCCAAATAGCCAATGTTAATGAAGAGGTTTTAACAGCCGAGTGGATAAAAACGCAGAAACCTTGAATCGGATTGAAGTCTATTTGGTTTGGAAAAAAATCTATATAATGTTTTGCCAATCTTCACATGTTTAGTTTCTGCGAGTTTGTGCCTGCTAATGTCTCATTGGTTAGATATTTTGCGTATTTTGGGGTACTTTTCACCATGGATGTAAAGATCGATTCATTGGGTGTCCATAGCCCTCCTTTCAAATGTCTGGCCATTCTCCTTTGACCTCTCTCATCAGCAAGGCATTTTTACCAACAGAACTGGGTGTTTTCCCCCCACACCATCTGTATAAACTCTACACACTGTTGTGCATAAACATCTCAGAAGATTTCTGAGGACAGTTCCTGAAAATAGGCTTTTTGGCACCAGCAACTATGCCAAAGTATATATTATCAAAGTCACTGAGATGACACTTTTTCCTCATTAACGGAAGCTCTTGACATGCACTACATGATTTTATACATTCACGCATGGCTGATTTGATCATTGCGTTAATGTACAGGTGTACGGATGTTGCAGGTAAAGTGGACGTTAAGTGTACATCCTGTCCAAATGTAAACATCTTGTTTAAATGGATTGTGCAGATATATCAATTAAACTACCTTTTTTTCCATTACAACCATTTAACAGGCAATCACATATCACATGTATAAACAAACTGACTTCTGTATTTCTTTGCTTTCCTGTATTTCCTGAAATGTGTTCTCTGAATTCCATGAAATTCTGCTATCTGGAAAGAAAGCACTTTCCTAAAGCCAAGCTCGTTTTTATTGGCCAAACATGCATGTCCTTGTAGCCAGTGGAAGAGAATGGTGCTGTTGCTCTCCTAGCAACAGGACCCTTTAGCATTGCAATACGGAGAGCTGATACCCCAAATATTATGTCATGAAGAAAGGGAAATTAATGGTTCCCCAGAAGGGAGATGGCACATTAGCCTCCGATCCATCTCTTGCACTCATCTTTTTCTCTCCCGATAACTCTCATTGATTTTTCAGACTGCATGCCAGGGTCCACTCCCCAGCCTAGAAAACATTACAGTCAATATGGATGGCTGATCATGTTTCAAACATTACAAAAATCTTTAGAATCTTTGACAATATATTTGTTCTCAGTTGCATGACCTGCAATAAAAACTATATAACTAAGAAAAAAAGACTTTTTCATTGAAATGGATTGTTTTCAGGCCCCTCAAACATATGGCATGCTTTGCCAGCAAGCACAAAGCCTTTCTGTCTCTCGTTACACATGGCCCTGCTCAGGTTGCTATGTTTAGCTTTAGAGAGGTGTCACTGTGTCTCCGTCAGCACCAGCCAAATGGCCACACACAAACACAAACACTATGTGCAGTTGAGCTGGCTTACCAACCCCTTCACCCAATGCTTGGAGCAAGCACAAGACCGATGCTGAGAAGCAGTGGAGCTATCCCAACCCTCTAGGGATGGTCCTTACCACAGGCTTTACCAAGCTTTCAAGTCCTCCTTTAAAATCTAACTTCGTTACTGAGACCCGAAAGCAACAGATGGATACTGGAGCATAGACTGTTTTGCTGGGGTTTGAATTTAAAAGCAGGTATAATCAGATTCCCTGCCTGCGGATGAGCAAAGATTCGAATATCGCGAACTCAAGACAAGTCAACATGTCCAGCTGTCACTAAACGGCTTCCTTGCCAGGAGCGCACGGTGTACATACATGTTCACAAATAGGATTTAGGGCGATTTTAAGATGAAAGAGCCCAACAATTGTGTCTGGTTTTTGGTTTAATGTGCTGAGCACGGCAAACATTGTACCACTGCGGTATTATGTGTGAGAAAGACAAACTGGCTTTTCACAATCTCACGCCTCAAACAGCTAAACAAAGGAAGAGGATTGTAAGCTTATTCGTTCCCCTCATTTTAAAGGGGGACATATCCTCGACAAACCAGCCAGACAAATGCAGTTCCTTCTGCTTTTCAAGAAACCTGTCAAAGCTTATTTAGCTGCCACTTTCTTCATGTGGATTTAGTTGGAATAGATATATAATTTTCATTAATTGTAAATATTTACAGAGTAGTGTTGGCAGACATAAGTGTAGTTTTCACCTATTTAACACACTGGGATTAGATGTAGTACAGAGCCAAAATACCCCACATCCCTTATACTTCTAAGCTCCTATTTTTTTTAGATACTTCAACAGACTTACATTAGATTTTTGCATGGTCAAATGTTCCCCATTGATAAAATATATATAACGCCTGTATTTTACATGTTTTTGATATAGAGTTCCAGAATTGGCATGCTCATTTCCATGAACTGTAAGTTAATACATGAAAAAATGCAACACATGCAATGAATTTTATATTTAGCTTAAAATACAGTATGTGGACACTATGTAGGTCTGAAGGAAGAGTCCATTCCTTAACCACTTTGTACCATTTTCACCATTTTGGCATGGCTTTGGTTGTTATAGAAATTAGTGTTTTAGAACAACAGTTCTAACAACAGTTTCTAGAGTTTGAGATGAAAATAGGATGAAAAACAACACTAAAAAAAAAACAGGTCTGTAGTTCTGCACGTGAAAGGTTTTCTTGATGAGAGAAATCAGAGGAAAATGGTCAAACTGGCGTAAGTTTATTTGAAAGCTCCAGTTACTTACAAAATCACTCTTTACACCCGTCATGAACAGAAATGTGTCTCAAAACACACGTTGTTCAAGGAGTGTGGGCTACAGGGGAAGAAGACTATAAGAAGATTCACTACTGTCAGTCAAGAACAGCTAAAGTTTCCTATACTAAAGTTTCCTATAGTGGAAATTCTTGCATTTTATAGTTCATAGTTAGACTACTTTCAGTGGTCAGTTTAGCTAAATATCCCACTCATTGGATGTAACACCTGAGACTGTGGTGTGTAAAAACTAACAGTTTCTGAATGAATAAAACAGCTGCCTGGAACCAACAACAAAGTGAAATATCACATTTTCCATATTCTGGCTGTTTTTAACTTATGCTCATGACCTGTTTCTGCATTATTATATGCACTGCACTGCTCCCACCTAATTGGATAAAACTGCACGTTGATAAAACTGTATAAAAGTAAAGGTTATAATAAAATCATATTGTTACTTATCATATGGTTACCTATGTAAATTGTTTGAGTTGATGGAATAATTATTTATCTACATTTTTAACACAACCTTGTATTTATAACCTATAAAAGCGTTATAACCTAGTGGCGTCTTTTACAATTGTTTGGTATATATTTATATTTTTTATAAATGTAGCAGCTTGTGTTACAATTGTTCAAATATATATTCAGTCAAATAGTTAATAATACATTAAAATGCTAGTGTATCTTGGATGTTAAACCGGCCATTGTTTGTTCGGGATACCTGCTGCCCCTGTGACTGTAATTCCACTGAGCCTTAATGCTGTCTGTAAATGCAGAGTCGTGGTGGCGCCTGGCTCAGATCTGCTGTTGCTGCCAGGGACAGTGCAGATATTGTCGTTTCCTTTCTGAATGAATCTACCCCACCTCCTGCTTTCCCCAGCACCCCCCCCCTGCTGCAGCACATAGCGCCCTGTTCACAAAAAAGCCACATTTGTTTTGACCCTTGCGGCACGGACCGCCATTGTTCCACAGCTACTGTTAATATCCATCACAAATCTGCTTATTTTCAAATTCCATCAGACCGGCCACACAAAGGGATGGCTATTGCACAGAGCATAGGCTCACAGAACACAGAGCAGGAACGGCGAATGGAGGAGGTGAAAACACACTCCATCTCGCCGCGGTGCAACTCCGCGTGCATGACAATGGCAGCAGTGTACAGCGGCGGTGTGATTGATAAGGATCGTGTTGTGCAGAGGGGGCTGGGTTTGTCTCTCCATCGCAGACGGGATGAGGGTTAAATGCGGACTTCACCTAACCAGATTTCAGCTCTGGATCTCACCATCTGCAGAAGGTCATAGTTCTGATACCAAAGAGCTGCACTAATATAAAGCCACCCATGATGACAGGATTTGTCTAAGCTTGTGGCCTTAGCGGTTTCTAATAGAATATCTATAGTAACACCATCAGCTGCATCTGGAAAGATGGCTTCTCCAGCTGAAAATGTTGGGTGATTATTTTGCATCTTGGATCTAAAATGAATTACAAAATTAAACGCCATAACTGGCATAAATGTCATAACTGGAATAAAATGAGCAGTCCATTGAAAGTTAACATGTGGGGTCTTTCTTCATGGCTGCCGTTCAATTCAAATAGGTTTCAATTCTGATGGTGTTTTTGTCTGTTTGCAAGTAACTTCACCGAAATTCAGATGTAGATTTGGATTGAACGAGCCCGATCTGACAAACTGCCAGGGATGACACAAGGAAGAAACAGATGGAAAAAAGGAAGTGGAACTTCCTCGAAAGGAGCCGAATTGTGAGTGACAATGAAAAGTGGAATTATAAAATTACCCTCCTATAGCAAAATTCAGCTTATATATACCAGGTACAACTTTATCCTAAAGAAAACGTCATAAATTTTGATTCTTCAGTGGTCTTCTAGTCAGAGTCCCTCCATGAATGAACATAGAGTGGGACAAAAACACGTCATAATGTGATTTTTACAATGACAAAAGGTCCCTTTCCTGCATGTGGCCAGCTAAAAGCATGCACAACTGATTTTGCCATTAAAATAATAAAAAAAATGTGGAATTATACAATGCTGAAAAAGGACACTGGTGGAAAAACTTTCTCTCTGGGACTAGAACAGGCAACATGGCAACAGGTTTTTAACATTTTCACCAGGTTCCAGTTTTTTTCCACGCTCGTTTGTTGCCATGAAACAACAACGTGGGTGCACGGCTTCAAAACCTTCTCCCGCAAAATGCATTCTGTCAAAAGAAACAATTTTCTAAAAAATTTTGTACAAGTTAAATAAAATGCTCTACATATCTATACTACTCAGTGTTTTAGATTTTAATCAAAAGGTCATTCTGGAAATAATGGCGTGCATTCATAGACTGTGAGGTGTCACCAGTCCGTGGAATGATAATCAGTGTTCTAGTTCTTAAAGAACACTTTGCAGTAGTCTGTGCAGGACATTCAATTAGTCTAGGTGGAAAAGCACTATATATACTGAAGTGTAAACAGAGAGACTCCTGGCCCTGTTCAGGCGGATTGTGCCCTTTCTCGCTAACCTCAAGATTGGCTCGGTCTCTGGCGGTGCACCTGATAAAGGCCCACCTCCTGTAGCAGGCTTTTTCTGTAGACAGACTCTTACAAAGCTTCTGTTTCCTTTTATCTTTCTTCCCTTGCTTGTTTAATGGATTGGCTTGCAAAGTGAAAAAAAACCTCACTTGAATCCCCTCCCTGTTCCTTTGTCCCTACTTATCATTAGTTTGTAGAAAGCAATCTTTAGCCTGATGTTTTATAAACTGTCTGGAAAAGAGCTATTTATGAAAGTAGCTTAGGCAAAGCAAAGATACTGCATATAAATATGTTTGGATAAAAGTCCCTTTCAAGTTAGTTCCAGTTCTTATCAATATGGTTCTTTGGGAAAAGGTAAAATGGCCAGTCATTTCTATGGATTTATTTCTAGGGCATGGTTCCCACCACTATTACCATTTCATTCCCAGTGCATATGACAATACATTTCCTGCTGATGCAATATAAAGATTGCTTTTTCTGCAATATTGGATTCAAACAGAAATGCAACTTAATTGCTAAAATGGTTGTGTTGAATTTCATAATCCCAAGATAGTAGCAGCATAAAGAGGCGATTTTGGCAATGGTGTGGCATCACATGGATACACTGGGATGTGAATGGTTTTATTTGTATAGTTTGGTTGATATTTTAAAGATTGAAAACAACATGTTTCCTTTATGAAACCTTGAAATGCTATCTTAGGAGGGTTTCTTATTGGAGGCTAATCGCAAATTTCTCTCCAGATTACTGTAAATCTGCCTTGTAGCAATTTCCTTTTGGCTATTTAAATCAAAATAAAATGTAATAATAATTTGCCCATTTCTGATTTGCTCTCATGGTCAGGTGACTGATGTGTAAAATGTTGTCCTGGAGTGCCCCCTGTCCTGTTCCCAACACACCTGATTTTTCCAGCCTTTCTGAGTTGAAGTGTGTGTGTAAATTTGGTATGTGTCAGAAATACATGGGTGCTGCAGTATACAGGAAAGAATACACCCTCGATTAGCTTTATTGTTTATGACCTAAAGAAACAACAAGGTCTAATATATTAAAATGACTATAGGCAACATTAACTTTATTCAACATGTCTTTGTCTCTGGTCATTTTTTTTTTATTGTTTACTCCAGATTTGTACTCTTCTTTCTTTTGCAAACACATTATGAGTCATTCACAATGGTTTATGAATAAAAAGCCTGTCCTGCATCAGATGTTGATCCGCTTATTATCTGTAGTGCCGTGGCAATGAATGACGAGACTCTTTGTAGGAAGCTCTGTTTGCTGTAAGACCATTTCCTCAATTAATACAAACTCAATGGCGTTCTTTGTAAAGCTGGAACCTCAAATAAAAAAATACAGATAGAGTATGTGCGCTACACAGACTGAGCAGAGTGTCTTCACACTTGTGCTCCAGTATGAACTCGCAGCTCAGTGGTGCTGCTCACTGCACTGCATGTAATGGGGGAAAAGGCAGCAAGGGGCCAGGTGTTGCTAGATTTGGCTTCTCAATGTCGTTGGTGATGTGAAAGGACAAAGGCAGTATTGAGGGCCCAGGCAGTGGGTTGGGAGCAGTCGGATAGTTTTACAGAAAAGCCAGTGTTTGTGCCAAGCCTGCACTCATACACAACAGACACTGTGTTCTGCTGCTCCGCTCCCAGCTTTGTCTCAATGCACCAACTCCCCCCCCTCACACACACTTTTTTTTTGTTTCAGCACAGGTAGCAATAGCGCTTGCATCTAGGGTGCAGATGAGAAAGTTAGATAGCTGGCTGTTGAGAACATGGTTTGGCATTCTAGACTACCTCTTAACAATCCACACAAAGACAGGGAGCCAGTGAGAAACATGATAAAGCAATGCACCATCTCACTCATGGATAGACCAACCATCGACGCCCCTCCTTCCCATCCTTCCTCTCTTCCTCCCTCCCTCCCTCCCGATCTTGGGAATTCTCGCTCCAGCAGATATCATTTGTCTGTGTACACTTACCTGCTGTGAATGCATATCAGAGCACTCGCATCTACCTAAAAAAGACAGGCTTGCATTTGTGAAAGGTTGTTTTTAATCGTTTTTTCCAATATTCACGTAAAATCAGTGAACAATTTTCAAATTTGGGAATGTTAATGTTATTGCTTGATCAAAGCGCTTTTGAGAAGTGAATTCGAGAATATTTTGTCCCCATGTCCTAGTGAGCCAGCTTGATGCGTAAATCTGTACCATCCACAGAGGGAACAAATGAAGCCACACCAAGGAACACAATTACACCCAGCCCTGTACACTTCGACCCGACCTTTGTGTGAATTTGTTGTGCATATATGTGTGTGTGTGTGTGTGGTTATGTGTGGCTGGTTTTAATCTCACAGGGGTGTGATCTGCCTGCTGCATGAAAACGAAGTAAGATGACACTGATGTGATAATGAGGCCCAGCCCAGTGGCCTAGACAAACAGCTCGTCTTTGCCCAACTGACACACCATCAGGAAGCAGGCAGAGGTGCTGCAGCTCTCATGGAGCACAGCACTGCAAGCCATGCATTCTGTCGATGTCTCATTAGTGGCTCTGGGTCTCAGTGGTGCTCTCGGCCACCTCCCCCCCTCACACACTACCCTTCCAGCAGGTTTTACCTTCATCCAGTTCCCTACATGGGCTTCGTATTAAAGTGCTGCAAACAGTGTCCCCGAAATGTCAAGTCAGCAGCACAACAAGCTGGTCTTCACATATGATTGTAAGTCATGCAGTGGGAGATCGAACACAAGAAAAGGCAGCAGGTGCTTCCTGGGTACCTCATTTGCAAATGTCTTAGTAGGGGCTATGTTATAGTTGGATCATAGGAAGAAAGGATTTGTGTGTGGTTGTGAAGGTGACACAGTGGGGGAACTGAAAGGCTTTGAAGCACAGGGAAAATATGTAAAAGTGCATCATTCAAATATTGTGTATTATCCTACTGAACAAGAACAGAGAAAAAAAGTGTTGAATTAAAATTTTTTTTGTTTTGTTAGGTGTGAGGATTTTTATTTATTAGTATGTCCATTCTTTCTGCTTCTCAACCTCATGCCGTCTTGGCTGGGATCGCTCACATCTAAGATGGCAGTAATGCCTAAGTAATGCCACCAACACACAGATTGAATTTCCACATGAATTCTGATTACTTTTATTTATTTATTTTATTTTTTATATTCTATTCCACTATGTGCCTTCAGATTTCACACTGCAACATTAACGAGAGCTGACACAGGGGATTAGTAGCAGACAGCTGGAATGCCCGGCCCTTTTGTGCTGCATGAATCTCAGCCAAAACCCTTCTCACCGAGGCCAAGAGAGACCTGGGGGAAAAAAAAGACTTCTCCTTGGAAATAAACACAAGACTGGCCAAAAGGAAGGAATGTGCCACCAATGGACAAAACCAGTGCAGTGATCAGACAGAATACACTGTCCAGGAAGTGCAACCTGTAGATCGCCATTTTGTTTTCCTCTTCTAATTCAGTAAATGTTACCTGTAGTAAATTGACCAAATAATGTTGAAAATGAACCTGTGTAACCTGTAAAAGGCCTTTCAGAAGGTTACCTTTACCTTGTACATACACTTACATGCATGCATACACTTTAAGGCCACTTTAAACAGGTGCACAGATGTTCCTATTATTCAATGCAACATTCAGAAGATAAAAAGTCATGTTGGCTAAAAGTATTTTAGTTAAAAAAAAACTAGGCAATGTTGGTTACATTTTCTACCATCCAGTGTCGCCTGGTTAGCAGGAGTGGAAATGTATATGCTATCGGCCTCCGATTTATGCTTTTTGAGCTGCTTTTCAGCTCACAATGGTCGTAAAGAGTGGCTGCTTGAGTTTTTTTCCAGCTAAAACTCTTAAACTAGCCATATTTTTCTGATCTTTCTTACCAACAGCATCTTTTGTATTACTGCTCAATAAATCTTTAGTTTAACATTTTTTTACTGTTTGTGAAAATCCAACTTTTACCAAAAACAATGGCAAATATTTTTTGATATAATCATTAATTGAATCTCTCAATTTGCATTATTTTATGCATTGTGCTGCTGCTACATGATTGGTCATATTTAATGCAGGTTACCAATTGAAGTAGCCTGTGAGTATGACTGATAATGTGAGTAACACTGATTATCTATCTTCATCATGGCACCTGTTATTGGGTCAGATATATTAGGCAGCAAGTGAACAAGTCGATGTTTTAGAAGTAGGTAAAATGGGCAAACATAAGAATTTGATGAGCCAAATTGTGTTCCCAGTCTGTATATTTAGACCTTTTATCAAACAATAAAATTAGTATTTAAAAATAATAATTTTCTATTATACTTAGTACATAGGTATATGACAACTAACAATTATTATTGCTATTATACATAGTATTATTATTAATAATAATAATTATAATAATAACAATAATATTCATAATAACACATTTTTATCATTATTATTATTATTATTATTATTATTATTATTATTATTATTATTATTATTATTATTATTATATAACAATATATTTATTTTAATCATTAAATAGTTTCGATAGTAGTAAATTTTTTAAGAATAATCTAAAATCTTTAGGCAGGTAAACATCTGAGGCAACTTGAAACGCTCCACCATAGAAAACATTTCAATCTCCTTTATATTTCTTATATTATATGCTGAATTTTCCTGCCGACTGATTTTATACAGGTTTAAATAGCCATTGTACAAAAAAATATAAAAAAATATAACCATGCTCCAGTCTTTAAGAAAATTTGATTATCACCTTGATTGTGCTTCATGATCTTTTTTAATTGCTTCTGTACTATATGCATTACATGAACGTTGCAGATGACTTACACCCAATTTACACACACTAATCAAAAGCAATATTGTAAAAGTGCCACTGGCAAAATGATGTGAGTGAATAAAAATAACAGGCATGCTATTGATAGAACCCACAACCCCTTCAGAATTTTTTTTAGCAAATCTTTGTTTAATGGTTTAAAAAAAAAATGAAACCATTGTTTTAAAGGGATCTAATCATTTAGAGGTTGACATAGATAAACAATAATTAGCCATGTTCTACAGAACATATGCTTATTCAAATTCTGAAGTAAAAAAATGTTTTACATATAAACATATAACCTCATTTACATGTAAACTCATCTATCCATCACTGCTGTCTCAATAGTTATACAATGAAACAATTAGAAATATTCTAATGAAAAGTTATAAATTCATAGTCATTTGATCTTGCAGAAAAAAATGATGCCCTTATGCTTTGACTGTGTAGAAATAACAGGAAAATTATGTTACAGAGATTTGATGCCATTGCAGAAGCTTGGTGAGTGTTTCTATGGTAACTCATGAGTCTGGTCACGCCTCATTAGAGGACACAGCTTTTTTTTTTTTTTAGCCCGGATAGTTCCGGAATCTAGTCTCTCCATGCTAATTGCCTTTCGGATGCCATCGGCTCGCTGCACACAGCAGTGTCACACATCCCCGATGAACGTCTCTTTGACAGCAAGCGTTCGACCTTTCATGGCACAGACATCATTCGTTAGGATCAGGCACTTCTGTGGCTACAATAATTAGTAAATACTATTTCCTTCTACTTTGGACTATCTACGAATTCATGCCACAATTGGATCACAAAAAAAAGCTCACATGGTGAACACCTCTGTGAATTAAATCGTGTAGTTGTTCCTGTGAATCTATTCAGTCGATTAACTGGGTTAGGAACAATGACAAAAACACCAGTGGTGGGGCGCCAGGGCCAGCAAGGCCCAATAATCTTTATCACAATCACTGACGCTCGTTTTTATATATCTTTGTCCATGAATATGTATTCAATTATTCAAAATAGTCCATTCTCTTCATTTCATTGCTTTTCTCTAGGAGCAGTGAATCTGAGTGTAAGTTTAGTTTAAACTTTCTATACAATCAGATTTCAGTAATCACATCATGTGTTGCCAAAGTCAAAGGTATCTTTCTGCCGTAAAGATCAGCACTACAGGCTTTTGTAGCGTAAAATCCATGTTGTTAAAACTATTGGTTTAATCAATCAGATTGCAAGTTACTGACTCCAAGGACATCTAGCAGGTGTACAGTAGGGTCGGTATTTTCACTTCCATTGATTCGTACAATTATATCCGGCCCGCAAGATAATTCTATATAGATCTATTATTATTTTTATTAATGGCCCGGCGATATGAAGCGCTAATAACACCCATAATGCAGTGCTAATAATCCCATAATGCAGTGCTTCAGCCTGGGAACATTCCAGCGTCAATCAAGTCAAGCTTCTGTTGATGTATACAACCCTATTGTACAGTTATTATGAAGCTAGCCCCTCTCAAAGGCAAAGAGTCTTATTTGTGGAGCGAATGTGGCTGTAATTAAGAAATTGAATCTAAGACGGAACTACAAGACAAAACATCAGGAGAAGCTGAAAAACCTGAATGCAGAGCAGAAGATACAGAAAGGAGAAGAGTTAAGAATCTGACATTTTAGCAGACGTTTTTCACCAGAGCAAATTTATGGATTTTTCCTGGGTATTTCCCAGTTTCACAAGCTTCAAGACAAAAAACTGAACCCCATAACATTAGACCAATGAAATTGCCGAACGGGTTCAGGTGAACCAATGAAACTCTTTATATTAAATCAGATGCGCTCCCACTGAATCGGGCCGCACCACATCATAAATATGGATGAGGTTCCTCTGACGGTTGACCTGCCGCTCACTCGGACTGGCAACAGGAAATGCAAATCATTTGTCATGCTGAAAACAACCGAGCATGAAAAACCGCACTTCACCTGTGTTCTGAGCTGCACGGCATCGGGAGAAAAGCTTCACCGATGGTGATTTTTAAACGCATGACGATGCCAAAAGAAAAACTCCCGAGAGAAATTGTTGTGAAAGGAAGGAGGAAGACAGTGAACAATGACTTTCTGGGTAGGCTACTGTTTAGATACAAGCCGTGTAACAGACACTGTCTTTTGTTAAAGCCTGTGTAAAGTTCATTTGTTTCAATGTAGGCTTATAGACAGGTGCGGCTTATTTATGTATAAAATAAAAATCTTTGTCAAGTTCAGTGGGTGCGGCTTATATTTGGGTGCGCTTAATAGTTCCGGAAATTACGGTAGTTTTACTGTTCAATAAATGTTTATCCTGTTCGGCCCGTGGCCTAAAGTGTGCTTTGAGTTTTGGCCCCCTGTGCAATTAAGTTTCACACCCCTGGATTAGATGGTCAGACAGCGCACTACTCAAAGCTCGCAAACCACATCTATAGCAAACTGCACAAACTCAAATATATTTGTGTAGATTTAATAGCTGATTTTTCATTCCATAATGACTGACAGAGGATAAAAATGTATTTCGTCATAGATTTACTTACAAGAACATTTACAAGATGGACTTTTCAAGAAAAGCTGGACATTGTGAAGAAAGTTCAGCCAAAATCGTAAGGCGTGGAACAAATGCACAGAAAACCTGGGGTAATTTTATGAGGTTAATAATGATACTTCTGCTAGACAAGATGTATGCGGGTGGTGCAGCTGTGGCTGCAGTAAAAGGAGACTTGTTGAATTGTGTTCATTGGGTTTCTTGCTTTAGTAATGGCATTCTCTTTCCCTGAGTTACCTGTTTGTAATACAGCACTCTGATATTCTATATTTCTGTATAGTATTAATGTTTTCTGTAGTTGGGGATTTATAATGGTGGCATTAAGAGGTGGATTGATTCAGGTACAGTAGAACAACACTGAAGGCCTAGGAGTGAAATGCATGACCAGAGTAGTTAAAAAATTACGACAGTTTAAAATAAAGATAAAAAAAGCTGCAAATGGTATATAATGTTATTGTTATTGTTTAATGTTACTATTCCATATTTAGTGTGACGTGAAAAAACGGATATTACATTGTCATTATTTAATTTTTTTACAAAGAAATCTACTTGGCATCGAGAATCCATGTGTGAAACATTAAGTACACCTTATTTAATTTAATAACTTGTAGAACAACCTTCAGCAGCATTGATCTGAAATAATTGTGTTCTGTATGACTATATCAGTCTCTCACATTATTGTGAAGCAATTTTGCCTCACTCTTCTTTAGAAGGTTCCTTCATTTCATTGAAGTTTGTGGGCATTTGTTTATACACAGCTTCCTTGAGGTTCTGCCAGGTTGAGGTCTGGACTTCGACTAAGAGATCGCAACACTTCTTCTAATTTTCAGTCATTCTGTTGTAGATTTGCTGGTGTGATTGGGATCATTCTCCTGTTGCAAAACCTTATTTTGGCCAGGTTTTAGCTGTCAGGAGATGGCCCTACAATTGGTATACAAATTGATATAGAAGTTCATGGACAAAGTTGCCCAGGATCTGTGGCTACAAAACAAGCCCAAATCATCATCCCTTCAGCACCGTGCTTTACAGTTCATGTGAGGCGTTTGTTTTGATACGCTGTGTTTGGTTTTCACCAAACATAGTGCTGGGCATTATAGTCAAACATTTTCACATTGGTCTCATCTGTCTAAAGGACATTGCTCCAGAAGTCTTGTGGTTTGTTCAGATGCAACTTGCATACATAAGCCATGCTGCCATGTTCTTTTTAGAAAGAAGAGGCTTTCTCCTGGCAATCCTTCCAAACAAATTATACTTGTTCAGTCTTTTTCTAATTGAACTGTCATAGACTTTAACATATAACATGCTAACTGAGGCCTGTAAAGTCTGAGATGTAACAGTTTTTTTTTTTGCAATATCTCTGAGTAATGGACTGTCTGACCTTGGGGTGAATATTCTGGGATGTCCACTCCTGGAAAGAATGTCTACTGTCTTGAATGCTTTCCACTTGTGAATAATGTTCCTTACTGTACGATGGTGGACTTTAAATTGTTTGGAAATGACCTTATAACCCTTCCCAGATTGATAGTCAGCAACAATTGCTTGTATAAGACCTGTCTTTCCTCATTGAGGTAGTGGTAACATAAACCTGAATGTTCCAGACTATATACAGTGGAACCTCGATACTCGTGACCTTGACACTCGTAACCTCAATAGTTTGCGACTTTCATTTAGAGTGGCTCGAAAGTTCAGAGTAACATTTCGAAACAGAGTTTGTACTAATAAATTACATAAAAATGTTTGAAAAACCATTTTATTATTGTATTATTCATTTAAAGTCTTAAATAAAACATTTATGATCAATAATTCAAAGTTTTTGTTGTTTTCAGAACAGTACATATACAGTGCCCTCCACAATTATTGGCACCCCTGTTTAAGATGTGGTTGTGGACTTCTAAAAATTCTCCTTTTTTTTAAAACAACATAGAACCCAAATGCAAAAAAAGAGAAAAATCCAACCTTTCATTTAAGTACATTACTTTGGTGGTAAAAAAAATCATACATTTAGAAAAAAAAAAAACTTGAAATCATGTGTCCCACAATTATTGGCACCCCTAACAATTCCTCTGAAAAATTTAATTGTTTTTTTTTTTATATATATTTTTCTGTAGTTGCTAAGGTTGGTCAGGGTATCTAGGGACTTTTAATTAGTAATTCATGATTTCCTGTTTCCCTGGGGTATAAATATGACGTGACACAGAGGCCTAATTCTCTTACCCATTTGTCAACATGGCAAAGACAAGAGAACACACCATTCAGGTAAGGCAGATGTGTGTCGACCTTCATAAGTCAGGCAATGGCTATAAGAAAATAGCCACTCGCCTTAACTTGCCGGTATCTACAGTCAGAGGAATCATTAAGAAGTTTAAAACAACTGGAACAGTGACAAACAAGGCTGGAAGAGCTCCCAAGTTTATCTTGCCACAACGCACAGTGAGGAGGATGGTAAGAGAAGTAAAAACATTTCCCAAGCTCACTGTCACAGAATTGCATCAAAGAGTGGCATCTTGGGGTCACAGAGTCTCCAAAACAACCATCAGACACTCTCTACATGCCAACAAGCTGTTTGGGAGGCATGCAAGGAAAAAGCCTTTTCTCACTAACACTCACAAACGTAAACGTCTGGAGTTTGCTAAGCGGTACTGGGACTTCAACTGGGATCGTGTGCTTTGGTCAGATGAGACTAAGATTGAGCTTTTTGGCAACAAACACTCTAAATGGGTCTGGCGTAAAACAAAAGATGAGTATGCCGAAAAGCACCTCATGCCCACCGTGAAGTATGGTGGAGGATCTGTGATGCTGTGGGCCTGTTTCTCTTCCAAAGGCCCTGGGAACCTTGTTAGGGTGCATGGCATTATGAACGCTTTGAAGTACCAGGATATTTTAAATAAAAACCTGATGGCCTCTGCCAGAAAGCTGAAGATGGGTCGTCATTGGGTCTTTCAGCAGGATAATGATCCAAAACATGTGGCAAAATCTACACAAAAGTGGTTCAGCAGTCACAAACTCAAGGTCCTCCCATGGCCATCTCAGTCCCCAGACCTCAACCCAATCGAAAACCTGTGGGGCGAGCTAAAGAGAAGAGTGCATAAGAGAGGACCCAGGACACTGGATGATCTAGAAAGATTGTGCAAAGAAGAATGGTCAAAAATCCCTCTCTCTGTGTTCTCCAATCTTGTGAAATGTTATAGGAGGAGATTAAGTGCTGTCTTGTTGGCAAAAGGAGGTTGTACAAAGTATTAACATCAGGGGTGCCAATAATTGTGGCACACATGATTTCAAGTTTTTTTTTTTTTTTTCTAAATGTGTGATTTTTTTTACCACCAAAGTAATGTACTTAAATAAAAGGTTGGATTTTTCTCTTTTTTGCATTTGGGTTCTATGTTGTTTTAAAAAAAAGGAGAATTTTTAGAAGTCCACGACCACATCTTAAACAGGGGTGCCAATAATTGTGGAGGGCACTGTATATATATATATATATATATATTAGTGGTGTAATGGTAAACGTATTTGTACAGACATTTTACGCTTTCGGTTCAGTACACACAAATGCACTACTGAATGCAATCCTTTTTACATGCTGAACATAAATAAAGTCCGAACATATTAAGTGGCAGACCACAAGTTTTTTTAGTCTCCACCTCGCACTTATAGCACATTTAAAAGAAAAAAAACCTGCACAACAATGCCAGGGGTATAAAAAATTAACTAGAGTTAGCGCAGTGTCACTGTGTCTACTCACTTTGTACTGGAAATATGATTTGGCCCTGTGTGAAAAAGTTGAATCCCCTGTTTAACCCCCTGTTAAAACTGTGGTTTATCACACCTAAGTTTAATTTCTCTCGCCACACCCAGGCCTGATTACTGCCACACCTGTTCGCAATCAAGAAAACTCTTAAATAGGACCTGCCTGACAGAAAGAAATTAATTGAGATCTATTAGTCTGGAAAAGGTAATAAAGTCATTTCTAAAGCTTTGGGACTCCGGCGAACCACAGTGAGAGCCATTATTCACAAATGGCAAAAACATGGAACAGTGGAGAACCTTCCCAAAAGAACCTTCCCGGCCGACCAGAATTTCCCCAAGAGCACAGCGCCCCCACAACAACATCCAAAGAACTGCAGGCCTCACTTGCACCAGTTAAGGTCAGTGTTGATGACTCCAACATAAGATTGGGACGTCAGAGATGGTCTGCATGCAGAGTTCCAAGATGAAAACTGCTGCTGAGCAAAAAGAACAAAAAGGATTGTCTCAGTTTTGCTAGAAAACATCTTGATGATCCCCAAGACTTTTGGGAAAATACTATGTGGACTGACGAGACAAAAGTTTAACTTTTTGGAAGGTGTGTGTCCCATTATGTCTGGAGTAAAAGTAACACCGCATTTCATAAAAAAAAACATCATACCAACAGTAATATATGTTGGTGGTAGTGTGATGGTCCGGGGCTGTTTTGCTGCTTCAGGACCTGGAAGAAACCATGAATTCTGCTTTTTACCAAAATATCCTGAAGGAGAATTTCTGGCTATCTGTTTGTGACCTCGAGCTGAAGCAAATTTGGGTTCTGCAGCAGGACAATGATCCAAAACACTCCAGAAAGTCCACCTCTGAATGGCTGGAAAAAAAAGAAGACTTTGGAGTGGCCTAGTCAAAGTCCTGACCTGAATCCTATTGAGATGCCGTGGCATGAACTTAAAAAGGCGGTTTATGCTCGAAAACCCTCCAATGTGGCTGAATTACAACAATTCTGCATAGATGAGTGGAGCAAAATTCCTCCACACTGCTGTAACGGACTCACTGCAAGTTATCACAAACGCTTGATTGCAGTTGTTGTTGCTAAGGGTGGCCTGACCAGTTATTATGTTTAGGGGGCAAACACTTTTTCACACAGGGCCATGTAGTTTTGGATTTAGTTTTCCCTCAATAATAAAACCTTCATTTAAAAACTGCATGTTGTGTTCACTTGTGTTATCTTTTACTAATATTTAAATTAGTTTCATGATCTGAAACCTTACAGTGTGACAAACATGCAAATAAATCAGGAACACTTTTTCACACCATTGTATATATATATGAAAGAGAAAGATATAAGGAAGATGTGAGGAAGGATGCCCTGAAAACAATCTCATAACAACCTCACAGTTCACAAAGACCAGACAGCTTTAAACAACAGTAAAAAATAGTTAAAAAATAGTTATCGCTTCTTCTTTTGAATGAATAAATGATGGATGATCTATATAGCCAGCTGGCTTTACATGGCTTTAATAATACTCTTGTGGATGAACGACCACAACAAGCACACTCCAAAATCTAGTGGAACATCTTCCAAGAAAAGTAAAAGTTTAACTGTAGATATTAATCAGGTATCCACAATCGTTTGTTAGACGGCAGAAGAATTTGTTAATTCTACAGCGCACTAACATGCAAAACACAAATCCAAGTTACAAACAAACAGCTTCAGGAGAAAAAGCTTAACATATTTAAATGCCCCAGTCCAGGTGTGAATCCTATCGAAAAAAAAAAAGTGAAATGAACAATATATTACATTTGTTGACTGAGTGCTGTATTTTAAGCAAATGGTTCTTCAACCTATCAGTATTAGGTTAAACGTGTCTTTTTGTTTTTGTTGGTTGTTGTATCGTATTAACAGTGGTAAACATCTGAAATGATTTATCTTGGTTACAAAATGAACAAGGCTTTGTAGACTTCTTACAATTATCATTTGTGTATTGTATTGTAGAATTAGGAGTAGCCACAACTGTGCATGTGTAAGATTAGGTTTGCTTTTGGGAGATTTTTTAAATTCCAGACTATATAAATGGAAGAAATGTTCAGATTGAGAAAAGAAGGACACTTCCAAGAAAAAAAAAGAGCTTGAGAGTTTAGAAAAAAGGGGAGGTGAGATTCGAGAGGAGGAAGATAAGATGAGAGAGCAAGAGGCGAGGAAGAGGGGCAAGACTTTAAAGTAGGGGCCAGTCGAAGGAGAGCAGCGGGAGCAGGGGGCTGGGATATGAGGAGGGGAACTTTTGCTGAGACAAAAGAGCACAAAAAAGCAGCTAAACGAAGAAAAAAAAATCTGTACAGTACAAACTGTACACTGATTAGTTTTCACTAATTGTGCTCTGTAAATAACTGCCTCGATGCATTGAAGTCGTCTTAATTTCAGCCATGCGCCTTTGGGACCCGTGCGCCTCTGAGATGTTGTTTCGGCTAATCATTAAACTAAACTCAGTTTACCTAAAGTAGAGCGCAAGTGGCAATTCTACAAATTCAGCAGATCTCCAATCCTCCCAGCTGTCCTTGCTCTCATTATGTGGACACTTTTTTTTATCACCAATGTGGCACTGTATCTGCAATGTGCAGATAACCAAAAAAATAATGATCAACACAAAAATGCTGCTCTAATATACTTTGGCTAACACATTATTTTATGGCCAGAATCCATCGCTCCATCCAAGCTCAGTGTTCTTTCCCATGGGGATTGAGGGAATGTGTAATGTAGTGCGAGGGTGTGTGTAGTGTAGTGTAGTGTAGTGTAGTGCCTCTATAGCGGTCGGTGTTTACGCACAGTGCTTGTGGTTTCACTGTTTTCATGCCTGTGGTGTGCGGGCACAGGCCTGGCTGATACGACTGCTGCACTCGTACTTATCCCCGACACGAACGGGGGGAAAAAGGGAAAAAGAGCTACATACGACCAGGATAATGACTTCATTCCCAGTAGGCAAAGTCATTGTTTAAGCAGTTCTATCCAATTTGATCTAAATAACCTGTAATATGAGTGAGTGCCACAGCATGATAACACAATTTCATATACGAGAAGCCAGAGCAATTATGCGAATGCAACTGGCGGCAATCACACACGTACACCCACTTATATAGAGTGTAAAATACCTTCACTTGAAACGTTAAGCTATGTGAATTAAATAAGAGAGCCCTCTTTTTTACAACCGCCGCAAATCTTTACAAATTATAATCCATGTTTGCTAATGCACAGTATGTGAACGTTGCTTTTAAACGAGTGCTAGAAATATTTGCACATGGTCTATGTACATAAATACTAGTGACAGTTCCATTGGGAAAGCTTGCGCAGAGCTGCTTCAGAGACATCAGCCATTCAACAAATGTTAATCTTCCTAAGTCCCGTACATTTTAAATCTTATTGTAGTACTAATCATATTTTTAAAAGTCACTATTTGACAGATATACACTTATGTTCTGAAGAAGTTGAGTACTCGTGGAGAAGTGTGCTTACTGAACCGTGTATGAGGTGGTATCACAAAGTTTCAAGACTAGCTATGTTTACAAGAAAGTACTTTATTGATCTACTTTTAAACACCATTACTTTTAAAATAGTCTTTTTGCAGAGTAATTTAGTGCTTCCGGCGTTCCAACCCCTTCTGGAATATGTCCTGGAAGCCTTCTTTTCAAAGTTTTTCAATCTCCACAATGGTGTCAAAAACGATGACCTTTGAGCTGGATGTGCTTCTATGGGAACAGGGCAAAGTCCGCAGAAGCCGATCTGGCGAGTAGGGTGGGTGCGGAAGTGAGATCATGTTCTTTCCAGCGAGAAACTCATGTGTGCGGAGAGCTTGTTGAAGAGTGTGCATGTGGTTAGAATAGCAGACGTGGTAACGCACATAGTCAGAATAGCACCAGATGCACAGCTCCTGATGTTCACAGGACCATGTCTTTTGGCACCCTGCCTTATAAAGTTTGGTGCTCCCTGTGACTGTGCATGCAGCCTTGTACTGCAATCTGTTGGTGTGTTACAAAACTAGTCTCAACTTTATATCACTCAATGAGTCATTGTTCCTAGTGGTTACATATGAGAACTGCAACAGGTACTAATAGCTGCCTATTGGGGTGAGAATCGCTCTGCCCTCAAGCCCACTGTGTTCACTTGATGAGAAAGACTGGACAGGACAGGTCAAAAATTGGGGAAATTTCTGCCAAGTTTGCAGGTTTGTGTGTAATAAATGTTCATATGTAGGCAATGTGTGTCTATTATCCATTATTCATTATGTGCTTTTTAAAAGGGCTGGAAACTTGACAACAATGGTTAAAGGTATTTGACCCGTATATGCCTCACTGCACATAACAGAAACGCATTTGCCATTCTGAATTCAGTTGAACAAAGGTATAATTAAAAGCACTCAAAATGAGCTGCTAGATTGTTTCTTGAATATTTATCCTTTCCGATATCTGCTCATGGTTTGTTCTTTACACATCGATATCTACGTCTGAGTTTCTGTAAAGCCGTGTTGAATAAAATAAAAATTCAACTGGATTTACCCATTTTGCACATAAGACATTCTTGACAGCTGCAAAGTGAATGCAGAAAAAACCCACATCCATTCATCCATTTCATGCCCCTTTTAACCAGTAGTAAAGAGAGACAAATTGGGATTTGGTACATACTGCACAGCCACAGTAAAAAGGTTAATGATATGAACGTTAGCCCTCAAGCTTGTTTGGCTCCCCTAACAAATCGTACATATATGCCTGTGTCTTTGTAGTACGTCCTTGTATGACAAAGTAGTTTATTGTCATTTACGCCACCATTAATGCCACAGTGAAGTGCTTCAGTCATGCTACTATTGACTCAGGTTTCTGTTTGCCATTGTCCACCTGCAGGGCTAGTCTCAATTAAGCCCTCCCACAAGTAGGTAATGGGCTTTCATGGACCACTTGAGAAGCCATGCAAACCAGGAAAGGGCTAAATGAGAGTGCTTCTCCTTCTCTCTCTCTCTCTCTCTCTCTCTCTCTCTCTCTCTCTCTCTCTCTCTCTCTCTCTCTCTCTCTCTCTCTCTCTCTCCTATTCACCTGATGGCATTCCCCCTAGTGGGTTTTCCAACTCTCTATCAGATAACTTTTTTGTTCCTCTTCAGCCCTTCTTAGTGCACACAGAAAGCGCACGTCCAACATCCGGCATTTTACTAAGAGTGCATGGTGACCCCTAATGTGCCACCATAATGCAGGCGGTATCTGGAAAGGCAGGCATGGTGTGGGCCGGGCGGAGGGGTGTGAGCGCAGCCCTTTTGATGTGTGCCCTGGTCGGGTCATGCCTGTCTGCTTGGCTCATGGCTCAGGGGACTCCATGGGACTTCACAACCTCCTTTTAGAGAGGCCAGGGTTTGAAGCGAGAGACCCCCTGCGGTGCACAATGAATGGTCGCATACCTAGCCGATAGCCGTTTGTGCAGTGGCCCGGGGGCCAAAAGAATGGCAGGAAGAGAAGAGAAAAGACAGGGTAGGGAGGAGGGTAGGGCTTGTGAGGGGAGAAAGTGCACATGAACTTGACTGATACCATCTGCTATTTCCTCTGGAACCCCATTTTCTGCAGCGCCTGGTGTCACCACACTCACTTTTTTTGTCACCACATTCACTCACTTTGTGGAACGATGTATGTCTGAATTAAATACAGGCTCTATGTCCTCCAGGAATGGCTTGCTCTAAAGGTTTAAAGTAACAGCCATATTCACATAATATGAAAAGTTAGGCTCCTGTTAGCAACGTCTTATTCCTTCCAGATGTTGGCTTCCAGCAGACGGCGGAGTTTCCTTGCTGCATCACATGGCTTATTTGTAGTGTGTAGGGACCTGCACAGGGGATAACAAAAACGAGAGAGCCTTTTCTCATCTGCCTGGTAACTGATAATATATGTGTTGTGGGGAAATACAGGCAGAAAAAAAGGAAGAGTGATGAACTCTTTTAATATTACAGTATAACCCCCAAATACACACAACTCCCCCTCTTAGACTGCTCCTGACAAAGGACAAGGGAAATGGACAGATCAAAGGGCCTCAGTCACTACCACACACAGCACTCACACTCAATATGTGTGTGTGTGTGTGTGTGTGTGTGTGTGTGTGTGTGTGTGTGTGTGTGTGTGTGTGTGTGTGGTTGTAGGTTTTTATATCACAGCGGGGACCTAATGTCCCCACCAGGACAGGATTATCTGACAGTTTTGACCTTGTGGGGATATTTGGCTGGTCCTTACAAGTAAAACTGACATTTTGGTAAAAAATAAGAGAGAGAGAGAGAGAGAGAGAGAGAGAGAGAGAGAGAGAGAGAGAGAGAGAGAGAGAGAGATCGAGATCATGTCTGCAGGTAAGGAGGCCAAAAAGCAGGATCAAGAAATTAATTTAATTGTAACAACTGCCTGAAATCTTTTGTACAATAATATAATGTTTATATGGATCAAATTATTCTAATCATAAATTACAACTTTAACAAAAGTTAATTTATTTAATTTGTATAAAAAAAGAATAAACAGCTCATTAAATTTGTACAACAAACAAATCTTATATCAGTTGACAATAATCATAAAGTAAAGTATAAAACAGTACAAACAACAAATATCAACATTAATGAATATGAATATATATTTAATTACTACATATATATTTTACACCATTTATCACTAACTAACTATTTAAAATAATGTTAATGTGCATTAAAATTGGACTTTTTAATACTATTGAAATTTATTTGATACTCTTTCATGATACATAATTTTAGTTGAGAACAAAACAAACAGTTAATTAAAACAAACAAACAAAAATATCTACGGTTTATATTTAATCAAACATTATAATTAAATCAGAAATGTAAAATTAAATCGGACTCATTTTTAATTACAAATCAATGTGAATAATTAAAAGGTTAAGATTTAAATCTATAAAACAGCAGAACTCATAAGAACCAGAACTTGAACATTTGAAAGATTAAAAGTCTCAGTTTTTAGCACTATATATTTTATTAGTTTTTTTTTATTTATAGAACACTGTTGTGCAAGAATGCAAGCTATGTGTGAGAATAAAGTTTTAAACAGTATTGTTTTAAAAGAAATTGGACAATATGTACTTATCTGAGATAAAGATAAGTAAATGATTAGATAAGTATGTTTGCTCTATGAGAACAGTAACATGCAGCAGAGAGAGTTGAATTTCAGTCGGCTTGTGTTGTTGTAATTGGTTATTCCATTTTTGAAAACAAAATTATGCTTTATTTTGGCTGAAAATCAGAAGCTCAACATTTCTAAATCAGATCATGGAGCAATGTCTAATCTAGCAACAAAACAATTTTTCATGGAAATGATCAGGTTAGTGCAAAAAGGGTGAGGCTTTTTGCTGCTAAGTGGAAAGTGCTCAAGGCTCCGAGCCCAATTCAGGACCTATTTCTGGCTTGGAAAAGAGCCGTTTTCCACTATTTATAGCCGCCCGCTAGAAAACACATTCAGATTCCTCGTAGACGCATGAAATCACGTTGCTACACTTCACTTCAGCCGGCAGTGTGACGACACCGTCTCCAACCAACTGCACAAAACATTCGGCACGTAACCCAACAAGCGTGACTTCAACTGAAACAGCATTAGGCTGTTACAATACAGGAGATTACACTGCACATTTACTCATCATAATATTTCCTGTAAAATTTCCCCTGGAGGGCGGGTTGGAATACTTCTAAATGAATTTCTAAACAGGGATGCAGCATTTGTGAACAGAATGAATTAAAAAATGGAGTAAGACACAACCAGACACAGACCAAAAACATAACCAATAAGGCAGCACATAAATTCTTTTGTTTATGTACTGTATATATAATGAATCAATTCAACTAGCTGAATGCTTCTAATTTTTGAAGAAATCTCAAAGCCAATATTTCTTTAATTTAATTTATAGATTCATATATACTATTTCAATAATAGTAATAGTAATAAAAATATGTTTCTATAAGATCCTTCTGAAATACTGTAAAGGTTGGTTTCAGCTGCATTATACTTTTAGTTTGTGGCATCTTTCAGAAAATAGAGATACAAAACAAATGTAGTCAGAAAATAAATGTATGTACATTTCTATTACATTGCATATAGTTAACCATAGTTTCAACTTGCAAATATTTTTATATAAGATCTGTATTCTTTGCATATTTCAACCTATTCATACCTTTATCTATCTATCTATCTATCTATCTATCTATCTATCTATCTATCTATCTATCTATCTATCTATCTATCTATCTATCTATCTATCTATCTATCTATCTATCTATCTATCTATTAAGACAATTCCAGCACAACTGTCAATAAAACCCATTCTGATTTTGATTCTGATTGTTAATGCATTGCTAGAACATTTCTCATAATAGTCTCAAAACGATTCTAAAAAAACTCCTTCTAAATTTTGTGCAATATTAATAAGCATGTTAAAACACATTGAGAGGCTGACACAGTACATATTTGATCAATAAATGGTGACTGTAATATGAAAAAAAACGAGAAGGAGGTGCAGCTGCATAAAAGGAGATTAACTGTGAGGATAAGTTGCCTCGGTTTGAACCGGAAGAGGCTGTGAGAAGAGGCAGGCTAGAGCACCAATGTTAAATCATATATCCTGACAGATTAAATATGAAATTTAAATCTGAAGTCACTTGAAACTTCTATTTTAGTTTTAAACCCAATAAGCCTAAACCTTCTGACAGTCACAGTCTCTATGAATATTTCATCTTCGCTTTGATCAGCACTATATCCTAAACAAGAAAGAAAAGAGTTTTCACTAAATAATGTTTAAGGCCAGTAGCACAAAGTCGTAGTAGAAATATTCTGGAAAGAATAAGGTTAAAGTGAAAGAAAAAAAAAAGTAGAGATGAAGAGAAAATAAACATCAAACATCAAACAGAACTGATTCTTAAGAATTGACAAAAAGCTACAAAACCCAATGTTACTATGACAACCCTATTAATTATAAAGGAAATTGCTAATAAATAATGAGCAATATGAAAGGAAACACTTTTCCTAAAATGGGGTTCACAAAGCATAATCAAGGGGTCTTTTTTATTTTTAAGTTAAATGACAATTCAAGTGGTGGGGATCATGATGAACCACTATCAAAGCTGTTAAAGTAATTATAGTCATTTCGTTATTATATTAATATACCTAATTGATTAGTCACTTGAATTGAATGAGTTCAGTGTGCATTTCAACACTGCTATAATTAAAGCTCAAGTCAGATTTCACTGCTGTTCGGAAAAAAAGAAAACTGCAGTTATTATTATATACAATGATTATTTTGTTAAAACAGTATAACCAGTTGGGTTTTTAGATTTAACCCGAATTAAAGAAAACAACAAAAAAAATATCTGTTGGAACATATTTGCCTAATGTGACTATTATTTATATTGATAGTCAATGCATATTCTTGACACTTGTGCAGTAACTATAAACCTCTTACTCTTACAGGTAAAAAAAACAAAACAAAACAAAACAAAACACCTATAGCTAAATGTAAAGATATTTGAGTAATCTTAAAAAAAACCCAAAAAAACCCCCACAATTGTATATTAGCCATATATTACCATAGCATGAGTTTTAACTCAATTTTATTTGAATAACCACTTTTTTTTTTATTTTGGACATTTATTGTTGTATTGTCACAAAGCAGCATATCATTTTTTCAATTCATAAATTAGTCTCTATAAGTTTATCCCTTATAAAAGAGACTGTGGTAAAAAAACTTCCTGAGATGATATGAGGAAGAAATCTTGAGAGGAACCAGAAACTCAAAAGGGATTCTATTCTCATCCTGGTAACACAGAATATTCAATCACTATAGTTTCATCATTGTTGAAGTTATTAACCGTTCACTGATGGACACTTGAGTGCACATCTATTTGTTGCTGTGGTGGTCTTAAGCCACTGTAGCAGAACTTTTTATACTGATTACAGTCCACGGCCATCATCATGTTCCTAAGTGGAACCATTCAGAGTAATCTGATGAACCAAGCTGTATGTGAGAATATACACAATCATACATGAAGGGACACAAAGTATGATTATACAACTGGATCTAATTTAAGTAAGTTATTCTAGCTGGTGACAAATTCCAGTTTCTGTAAAAAAAAAAAAAAAAGAAACAGAAGAAAAAAAAAGAAAAGCAACCTTAGGAATAATGTTTACGTTCAATGGCCAAATGATACTATAATAAATGAAACTAACTATGCATATGTATGTGTACAGTATATGCATGTTTCCTGAATGTTATTAAGTCTAGTAGCCTTTTCCTCAATTTCTAAACAAAATCAGTTTTTCCTCAAAAGATGGGTCAAAAGCCCTCTAAATACCGTCCAAGGTGGAAATGATTATAGAGGAGGAAGTGGCCGTTTCAGTTTCAAATGGATAGCATTACCTTTCCTTTTGCGGGGGGTGGAAAAAGCCCCTCCTCCACCACCACCTCCACCACTGCCACGCAAAGCTACCAACCTGACCTGAACCTCACTGCCTACTCATTTACTCATTGGGCAAAAGAGAAAGAAACAGACAGAGAACAAATTTTTTTTTTTTCCTTTTCCTTTTGTCCATCTGTCTTTGCTGGTGTGTTAGTGGTTAAAGAAAAAAGTGGTGAGATCTGACACTGGTCTCGCATCCAGAGAGCACAGGGAGGGGAGCTGGCAGCTGGAAGTGTTCCGAGAGAGAGAAAGAGAGAGAGAGAGCAAGAGAGTGAAAACAAGAACAAAAGAACGCAACAAAAAAATTAAAAGAGAGTAAAAAAAGGGAAATCGAAAGGGAGCAAACGAACGAGAGAAAGTAAGAGAGAGAAAGAGTAAGAGAGAGTAAGGAGAAAGAGGACAGGAAAACATGAAAGAGAGAGAGAGAGAGAGAGAGAGAGAGAGAGAGTTTAAGTGGAGCCCCTATATACAGCCCCTAGAAGGGGCTCATTACAGGCAGACCGGCATGCCATGCCTGCACGGGGTCACTGGGTTTAAACATAAAGTGGCCTTATGGAGTTATTACTGTAGCAGGGCCTGCAAATCTAACACCCATCTGCTACAGAACTGTCTAGGCTTTACCTCGGCGTTCAGACTGCCACCCAGCCGCTGCTTAACATCACCCTTCAGGAATGTTTAAACACAAAACACTTTAAAAGTGTAAGAGCTATTCGGAAGATTTACACGCCTATTAGGTATAGCATTAAAATGTTTTATGGAGTCAGTGCACATCAACATGTATTAAGATCAATGAAAATGATGTGCATTATGACCAAACCCAAACCCCACCCCCCACCACTCACAACCGCATAACAGACACTAACAGAAAGGTATTTCACCATACCGCAATTACTGTTATGTCCGATTATTGACTGACCTGGATCTATCCAATTTATTTCTTTAGTCCTCACCAATCTTAAAAAAAAAAAAGAAAACGACGGATTTTCTCTCATGATTTACATCTGTTGTATGAAGGATGTGAAGGATTGTTCATAACGATCACTAAATTGATACACGATGCCATGTCACCAGCATGAACATAGTTCAATTTCATGTATTCTTGTGTGTAAAATTTGTTGGCGGCACTTAAAAACATTAGACGGCACAAACATTGGCGCTGAAGCTCAGCAAGATACGCCAAGCCAAGAGTGCATTTGGAATTTTGCAACCCATCTCTCTCTCTCTCTCTCTGTCTCAAAAAAAAAGGCAGACAACATGCAAGGCAGGCAGTCTCTCTCTCTCTCTCTCTCTCTCTCACACACACACACACACACACACACACACACACACACACACACACACACACACACACACACACACACACACACACACACACACACACACACACACACACATATCCCTACATACTTATACATCAGAGCTCAGCACTACAGTAAGTAGGCCAAAAGTCATGTGAGGACAGAATTCGGAGGGAGCACAAAATGAATAAAATGTGAAAAAAAAAAAAGCGAGACATGCATACACCATCTGAGTGGGAGAGAACGTGAGACAGTAGGAAAGGAAGACTACTGATACGAAAAAAAAAGTAGAAAATGGGCCTGATGCTATTTTCTGTGCTGTCAGCTAGAGGGTAATCTGTAGAAGCTCAGCTCAGTGAGATGGCAGGCTAAGACCAGGCTAAGTCACCGAGCCGTCTTTTCGAACGCTTACACAACCTCGCAGCATACCTGAAATAGAGAACACGATCCCACACAGCAGCCAGAAGCTGCCATCAGAACAAGGAACCAGCCGAATATCGATTTAAAAGAACTCCATTTACAAGACAAATATGAATCATGAAGTGCTGACATATTTAGGGTTCGGGGATAATAACAATGGGAGGATATTGGTGATATAAAATATAGGTCATAGCTGAGCTAGTAGCTCCAGTTGATTATAATGACATGGTACTGCTAAAAAGAATTATATTATTGAAGTTAAGTAAAAATGGATAAAATAAATGTTTATAAATGTTTGAGTGATATAATTTAATTGAAATTATATTATTATAATTATACATACATATATATATATATATATATATATATATATATATATATATATATATATATATATATATAGGCTTAGGGTTATGGTTGGTTGTATATTATATATATATATATATATATATATATATATATATATATATATATATATATATATATATATATATATATATATATATATATATATATATATATTATATATATATATATATATATATATATATATATATATATATATATATATATTATATATATATATATATATATATATATATATACACGTATATATATATATATATATATATATATATATATATATATATATATATATATATATATATATATATATATATAAAATTTATTTATTTATTTTTCATACATTTTATGTAGGGCAAAATATATATTTGGAAACATTTCCTTTTTCCATTTATTCTTTACTTTATTGTATATTGTACTCTATATTATTTTGCTATACCAGAGATAATATTATTGTGATTATATATATGTATATATATATATATATATATATATATATATATATATATATATATATATATATATATATATATATATATATATATATATATCTCAATTATTTACAAGGAACAAAAAATGCACATTTATCACAAGCTTCCAATATTTCAACATTTAAGTATAGATAATATATATATATAATTTCTTGCAATGTTAAGAAGACTTTAAGCAAACAGTTATGTTGTTCTGTGCTTGTAAAGCCAATACTTCCTGTCTTTCTTCATCTCTAATGCTGAGAGAGATAAATTGAACATACAGTAAAGGAGACAAACATAGCTAAAGCTTTAACCACTAAAAAAAAGAGCTCTGCTATTTTCTTAAAAGCTACTTAAATCTGGGATTATAATATATATATATATATATACAGTATATATATGTCAGAGTTGTAAAATCATGTAAAAAAGGGTAAAAAAAGGAGGGGGAGGTACTCAAAATACAAATTTAATTCACATTTCACATTATAATGAGCAAAATCACTTCGATCGACATGTTCAAATGGTTTGACGGCTTTGCCAAACAAAGTAGAGCTTTTTGCCTAAACATAAAAATCAAAAGCTATGCAATTATTTTTTCTATGTAGATTTTTGAAAAAACACAGTATTAAGAGCAGATACATGGAGATGATATACAGAGAGAATTCTGCAGCCATTTTTGTACCGAAAAACATGAATGAACTCGATTTATTTAAACCAGCCAGTCAGATATGAGCAAGAGATAATCTTGGACTGGTGCATAATCTTAAACACATATTACAAGCTAAATAACAGCTTTTCCAAAAAAAAAGTTATAACACATCTCAGAAATGACACAATACAGAAACCTGATGTATGAAACATTTAATGTAGTTATGCCCAGTGAACCTCTACCACTCTGAAAGGTGTTGCATGGCGATTATATGCTGAAAAACGAGCAAACATCAGAATTTCAGGGCTTCTTTGTGCCATACACAGAAACACACACACACACAGACAAACTCGCACACAGCCACCGAGTCGAGTGAGAGACAGAGCTGCCAACACCCTTTTCTCACCATCTAGAGACCTGGCTCCACTAACTGCTCCTGCGAGCCGCTGAGAAGTGATCGTCAGCCACTGTCATGCAAATCCCCCAGCCTGCACTGACAGCAGCATCACTATAGTTACAGACTGACTGTCTTCAGCGATAACACCGACAGTCTGCATATTAATGACAAATTAATCAGGCTAAAACAAATCTGCGAAGGAGGATAGATGTGAAACGAGGAACAGACTGAAAAGCAGACTTTGACTGTTTAGTGTCATTAACGAGAAGCTTTTAAAAGAAATTTCATTACAATGCAAAGCCAAATATAGAATCGATGTCACTGCGAAAAAAATAAATGATGGAATAAGAATTACATACTGTATACCCAAAGGGGTTCAAAAACTGTTCCTGAATCATTATTCAAATATTGACAATCATTTCATATGCAAAATATTATTTTGTCTAATTATTTGTCCCATTAGATGTTTATTTAATTCACAGGGATAAAATGCAGTTAATATTGTTTGTATAATTGCTCTTCTTGAGATATCAAGGTCTGGATTAAACCCATTTTAATTCAATAGACCAGTGAAACATATGACAATTAAATCAATGCAATAATATCTCAAATTGATTTTCCAGATAAAAAAAAATAATCCTTACTACACTTACCAAAAACCACTTATATACAGCATTTCAGCTGTAAAATGAATTAATAGAGTATAACAGCTTCAGATATAGGTGCTCTGTACCAGATCAAACATCATGCACACTCTCAAGCCATAAGGTATTTAATTAATGGCTTGCTAATGTAATGTTAGTAAACAGCACGTGTGGCGCATGCAAGCAGGCACGGCGTGTGTGGAAGCAACACACAATCGGCGAGCAGCGCCAGCATGACGAGCCAAAGAGTTGGATGGTGCTCACTCACAATCTCGTTCCCATAAAGCACCGTGGCCCTGAGCACTCTGAAAGAAGCACACTGTGCTGCATGAGGAGGCCAGGCCGAGGGGAAAGGATGACAGAGCTGACCGATATGTGCATTCCAGTGCTGGGCAGGACCCATGGCTGAGAGAGAAGCGCTGGATGTACGCCGATGACATTTCCCTCCTAAACTAATTAGTTTAGGCCCACGCTGGTTAATCGGGTTTGGTGTGTAGGAGTCATGTTTAAGCTCCTCAAACCCAGCCTCAGATCTTAGAGGCCTTGTTATGTGAAAGGGCAGTTGGGTCAATATGTGTGTGTGTGTGTGTGTGTGTGTGTGTGTGTGTGTGTGTGTGTGTGTGTGTGTGTGTGTGTGCATGTGTGTGATTGAGTTTTCATATACATGTCTCTTTATTAAACACAGATATGTACCATTCCTTCTATTTCATACATCTGTAGCACAGTTGTTACAAGAGTGTTCCAGTCTTTCATTTACTGAAAGAATATTAGTGACACATTCCTGGCCAAAGTAAACACGTTTGCAGGGCTAACCTTGATGGATAGCAAAAAAATTAAGATTTCTTGATTTCTTTTTCTTATTTATTTGACCCAGCATTATCCAAGATAGCAAAATATAATTTACTGCTTCATGTTCGCAGATTCCACATCGAAATAGTTCTTTATAATATATGTGGATGTAAATTCCCGTCTATTATATATGAATAGGGATGCCTCCAAACGTACCTGGTCTTAAATAAAGGACAGGCAGTACCAGTCGTTTCTAATTAACGCAAATGTAAAAACTAATTACCCATTTCAACACTCCATTCAATAGCAGGGGAAGACAAGTGTCAAGATCCTTCTGCATTTATTTGTGCCAGAATGGCAAGTCTAAAAAAATATTGTCAAAAATATTGTCAAGCCTGCTTCCATGTTATTCCGACTAACTTTCAACGCCGTAATCTGAGACCGGCGAAGGCGTTTGCGACAAAATTGATCATAACGAGAGAGTCAGAGAAATGTTTTTGATATGCATCACAACATGTAGTCAATCAGCAAGTCAGTGCTGCCACATAAAAAAACCCATCAATTTAGCATCAACTGAATAACAAAAGATACGTGTCATTATATCACGCAGCCCTTTTCTTTTGCACTGGCTGAAAGAGTCTAGAGTGAAAGAATCGCTGCAGGATTTGGGCTCAGAGCAGCACCACGTGCTTCAGCGCCATCTTGTCTCATTTACCTACAGAGGAATTTCGAGAAGGCTCCAGACGGTGGTTTGCATCTGAACAGGCTCGATCTCTTATCGCAGAGAATGAAAAACAATCCTAATAAAACCAATAAACTTCTCACGAGACATTTCTGCATTGTGAGAAACAGGATATTTTATCGAACTTGTCGTTTTGGTCTTTGTGGCAGATAAAACACCAGCGGCACGAAGGTGAGAGCAGAGCTGGGGTCCAAACCCGAATTTCAGAAACCTTAAGGATCAATGATTCGGAGCGGGCTGTGAGAATATGCACATGTGCATGCGCATGTTTACATGTATTTGTGAATGTGTGTGTTTGTATGTAAGAGACGACTTAGTGCTTCGCAGCCATGGGCGTTACCCGCTGTGGAACTGTCTCTGTCACCCCACCTGCACAGCTTCCTTCACTGCAGCAGCCTTTGTTCTAAGCACCTGGCCATGCCCGACTTCCCTGCTCCACCTTAAACACTTGGGCCGAGCTCCTGTCCCTATGTCTGGTCCACCTTAAAAACTAGCAGAGCCTCTCTGCGGCTGCCCCTGTGCCAAAGGAGTGCAGCGTGAGGAGCAAACAATAGAACTGCAGCTCTGATACCAAAGCACTGCAGAGACAGGGGCAAAGCCCATACTGGAACACACACACACACACACACACACACACACACACACACACACACACACACACACACACACACACACACACACACAGAAATTGAAATCCCAGCAAAGAGAGGTTTGGCCATTTTCATAAAAGAAAAAATAAATAAATCCAGAAAGCAATCTAAGCAGAGTGTTCCAGACAAATCCTTTTACAAGCATGGCTACCTTGACAATTGTCCAGACAGAGTCGCTTGCCGCTGATGGATAGCATCATCCCTGTGAAATGGCACCACGAGCCGATGCGTTAGCATGGCCATGTCTTTTGGTTCGGTGGTGGTTAACAGAAAAGGGCTGGCTGGTGAATATGATGGCACGATGTTCGTCAGATATTAAAATGTAAGCTGCTGCCCACACCGCAATGCGCCTCTGCCCACGAAACCCACACATACACACAACTTTTTTTTATTTATTTTGATACACAATTTTACTCATCACTCTATTCCATTAGGTCCATGGTGCCAATTTAAAGACCAGTCAGCTAGGACCTAGACGAAAGCACATTCAGTGTCTGAGTAACATGGATGCTGGATAGATACCGCACTAAGAAATACACTATCAATAATCCTCCCGTGCCTGATTGCTTATTAATACATAAGTTATATTGGGAGCGCTTCGGTGGTACTATGCTGCAACTATGTTATAATAATGTATCGTTTGGTGGTTCTGCTCAGGAGAAGCCACCGCCGCTCTAATCCGTCTCCAAAGCACGTCCGATTTTTCACAAACTGAAAAATATTGGCAACATTTAGCATTGACTGAGTACACAGCATTGCTACATACTAAGGCTATGCCATGCAGCAAAGGTGCACACAGACACACACACAGACACACACACAGACACACACACAGACACACACACACACACACACACACACACACACACACACACACTCAGACACACACTCAGACACACATGCAGTCAGCAGGCTGAAGAGAGAGTGGGTTCATGTCTTCAGAGCACAAGGTTGAGGACTCTCACTGAGGTCAAACACAAGTGTACCGAGCTGTTAGCGTCACGCTCTCACCAGTACTTTGTGCTGCTCTCAAATCATTAGGCAAGGACAAGCCAGCTCGGAGAAGACAAAGACACTCATACAGTATGGCCTCACTGAAGAGAAACCATACATGACTGCTCATTTGCTCCTCGTGCTTGTGCATAGGAAAGGAATCCTCCTCTCATAACTCCTCTCACAATGAAACCTCAGCTGATTCGAACCACAAATGTGTCACATGACCCCTGATGCCAGCATTCCATTATCCCTCCCCCTTCGAAAAAAAACCCCATCTTCTCTTTATACCTCTGGCTAGCTTATATCCTCTTTTTTCCCCCTTCACTGTGGAATCATTTCACTCTTGATTTGGCTTTAAAATGGCTTTGTCTCCCACAGTGCTAAGACGATGGAGTACCCCTCCCAGCTCCCAAGAGCCTAACCCGTGCACAGAACAGCAAAACGTCACAAGTTAGGGTCTCAGGGATTGCGAGAGGCACATGGTCAAAATCTGTCTCTGCTCTGGGCACACAGCGAACCTGCAACGACATCAAAACAAAAGCATCATCCTTTAAGCGTATACAGAGGGTTGAGCTGGACATCAGGATGACTGAAGAGAAAATGACCCCCCCATCTCATTAGGTTTTTGATCTAAAATGTCAACAGTAACAGCAATCAAGATGATAAAAAATAAAATAAAATAAAATTCTCATAGCATTATTGCATTCAACCCCCTCCCCCCAACCCCCTCCTGTGACAAACAACAAGTGCAACCTTCAGCCAGACACAACACTGACACCTTCCCCCTCCCCCAACTCTCTCTCTCTCTCTCTCTCTCTCTCTCTCTCTCTCTCTCTCTCTCTCTCTCTCTCTCGTGCGCTGTGTGTGTGTCTCTCTCTCTCTCTCTCTCTCTCGCTCTCCCTCCCTCCCTCCCTCCCTCCCTCCCTCCCTCTCTCGCTCACTCTTATTTACCCCCCGGCCCCCGATGCCATTCTATACCACTTTGAAAAATGTCCTCTCAGGTAAACTTAGTCGTCCCATCAATAAGCTCCTCTCACAAGCACTCACACACTTACAGGCATAATAACCCTGAAACTCTGGCACTAAGTCATACTCCTGCTTCCCATACGCCGCTCTTCCATTAATTATTCTGAACGACTGGCTAAAGCACTGGACACACATATTCTAATAGCTCGCAGTTCGAAACAAAAGAGGTTAGTTACATCAAGCATACAATAAGTTCCTGAGCATGGATGCTACCTGACTAGATAAAGATGAAAGTAGATGAAGCCAGCACAATGATTTTTTTTTTTATCAAGTAAATTACGGTACTATCAAGAAGAGGGAAGGTATGAACTAACAGAGGAAGAAAGGGGGAGAAAATATTTTAAAGAACTTACCCAGGTTTGGTTAAGGATAAGGATACAGCTGACTGCTTTTCTCCCTCAGCCTGCTGGACAAAAGAAAGACGGAGTGAGAGGAAGCGGGAAAAAAAAACGAGAGTAAGATGAGACAGGAAGAGAAACAAAACGAGAAATAGACATCGTAGATTATGGAAAATTTCTTCTGAGCTGAAAGCACGGATCAATGTGCATGCTTGTTTGGGCGGTGATGAAAAGGAAGCGTGGAGTGAGAAGGCATGGTGCAGCCGACACCGACGATGGGAACAGGTTGGTGGCGCGATCGAAGCCAGACTCCCATCCTACACTCCAAGGCAACGAGAAAAGACAGGTGGGCCGAGGACAATGGTGATGATGATCACGGCACTGTCGGAAGCATGCGACTGGAAAAAAGTGTGCGGGGAGGAGGAGAGCCCGAGAGGGACTGTGACTGCCAGCCAACAACCAGGGCCACAACACCAGCAAATCATACCAGTCTACTGGATCTTAGAAGAGGAGGGGGGGCTGGGAGGGGGTGAGAGCGCATGCAGCCAGCCGGCCAGCCACACACACACACACACACACACACACACACACACACACACACTACACACCACACTTTCAATCGGTCACTTCACCTCACTGGTGCATAGTTGATTAGCTATGGCAGCTCCATGGTGGCGTATATTCCCGTTTTCAGAGCCAGCAGAAAAAAAGAAATTGAAAAGGAAAGTAAAAACCTCCCCGACGAGCAAAAAGCTGCGGACGAGGCGACTGAAAAGAGGCACAGGCATCAGTGCACTGTGCTGCTTCTGCTCTCCACTCTCCACACCCCCTTCTTCTCTTTCATTCTCTGTATCTGTCTTACATTTCTCCCTCCCTCGCTCTCTCGCTCTCTCGCTCTCTCTCTCTCTCTCACACACACACACACACACACACACACACACACGCACACACACACACGCACACATGCACACACACACACACACGCACATTCTCTCTCTCTCCCGCCGTGTACTCACTTTTCCTCTCATTCCATCTCAAATTTGAAGGGGTGGGGGGTGCAGGAGGAAAAGCATGAACACCCCAGCCCCCCCCCCCCCCCCAACCCCCGAACCACCTCAGTGTTGCATTTATAAATCCATGTTGAGTGGCAGGATGGAAAAAAGGAATTAGGGAAATTGAGAAGAAGAAAAGTAGCATCATCCATATATTTGCTCTCACAGCTGTGATTAGTTAGTCAGAGGCCCACCTCTATGCCATATCAACCCCAGAGCCAGATACAGCTAGAGAGAAACAGAGAGAGAGAGAAAGAGAGAGAGAGAGAGAGAGAGAGAGAGAGAGAGAGAGAGAGAGAGAGAGAGAGAGAGAGAGAGAGAGAGAGAGAGAGAGAGCAATAGCGAGATAGAGATAGAGAGAGAAAGAACGTGAAAGAGATAGACATAGAGGGAAAAAAAAGCAGGGGGTCAGGAACAGCCTTCTGATTTACTATTCTATCAATCTTTTCTTTTTAAGATGGCCATGCTCTTTTATTTCAGTTTATATATTTGGAGTTACTTGGCCTGCTGATGTCTGATCTACATCACACGCATAAGCAGGCATGGCATGTCCTGAAAATGAGAATAAAAGAAAAAGAGAAAGAAAATGAGACAGAGAGAGCTGGTCCTATAAACATAGCTACATGATGTGCTTGGCTTATAGAGGCTACATTTAATCTCCCCTGGTTCCCCCAGGCTTGGGCTGAGAGAGGCGGGGGAGAAAGCTGCCAGGGATGATGGGGAGGAGGGACAAAGAGGAAGGGGATTGCCGACATACAACAGCGCACAGGAGCAAATCAGTGACGTATCTGTGAGGGAGAAACAAAAAAACTGGAAGAAATTCCTACGACATTCCTTCCTTCTTCCTTCTTGTCTTAATTTTTTTTTGTAAATTTTTTCTTACACTGTCTTGGCTTTGATTTCAAGTTCCTTGTGACTTACGACATACGACGGTGGACATTTTGTCTTCTCGTTGCTAGAGAACGATGCGCACATCCTCGCTCGTGCTCCATTTTTTACGACTCGGACGGTTTCCCTTTTAAAATTTCTCCTTTCGCTGCAAGCTCAGCCCCCCTTTTCTCACCACTGCTATCCTCATTTATCACCCTCTCCTCGTCCAGATACAGCCAGCCATCAGGCAGACGCTAATATTAGACCGCCTTTGACAGTGCCGGCAGCCATCGCGCGCGCCTCTGCGAAACGGACACATGCACAAGACACACATGTTTCTGCCGCTGCAGCTTCACAAATGAAAGCGGCAATAAAATCCTGCAAGGACGCTACATCCCATCCCATCCCATCCCATCCGTTGTACTGAAACAAAACATTGAAGAAGCATGCAAGGGCTTGATTTAGTGGAAACATCAGCATCTTGCTTTTTGTTTCGAGTCGGGAACACAACAAGCATGCACGTCACGATTGACGGCTGGCATGTCAAACATACACATACGAATACATTAACGACGACCTGAGGTTCTGCTCTTGTTCATGAAAAGAGCAAAGCAGAAAAGGTATAGCTCTACAATATTTAAGGGCTTGAATCTTTGGATGACTACTTTCCAAATATCTTTTAGTTCGACCTGTTTGTTACAATAAATCATACATCACTCAGATTTTAAGTTGTAAAAATTGATTATGTACTGTATATATATATATATATAGGTATAAGATGTCTTAAAGTTGCTCAGTGCTCATCCTCTGAGAGTGCTCAGTCTGAGTAATTACTGCTCTATTACATAGTATTAATTATAGTATTACTCATGGTAATGACACCGATTAAATAAAAATGAGCAGATTTCAATCAGCGATGTCGAGAGATAGTCAGAGACTTCGAAGAGGCTTGTAATCATTTTGTCAGCATCAGTTGCCCTATAGACAAATTTTACAGAGCACCATCGTCTCAAATCTTATAATTACCGTCTGCGGAGACATACGACTGACATTAACATGACATGACTGCGTCTGACTGAAGACGTTCCAGGCAGGGGGAAGTGGTAGATGCTGGCAGGAAGAAGAAGCAAGGTTTTGTTTTCACGCTGCTTTTTTTTATTTTATTATTTTTTTAACAAAGAACGAAGAAGAGAACGGAGAGAATATTGCTCCACTGTGTCAGGTCTGAGTTGGATTAGTGCTTTGTGGTCGATGTTAGACAGCACACAATACATTTGGAGACACCTCATGTAAACGTGTACACTCCGGAACAAACAATTACACACGGACAGCCAACAACGAAGTCAGTTGAAAGCTTTTCTCGCAGTAAATTAACGCTATAACGGTATCAGATTGCAGAACCAAGACAAAAAATTGCGTAGTCACTGGCCATATGTGCTGGGCAGCAGTATGATGTTGTAATGTTACATCACTAGAGGGCAGTCTATTGCTCTCTAAATGAGTCAGAAGGACAATTATGCTCCAGCAAGCATGATCTCAGTGACAACCGTTTCCAGTCTATAATTACTCACTAAATTCTACTAGGAAGTATAAGTTAATTCAGGGAAATTGTAACAGTACTTAGCATTTTTTTGTAGCATCTTTTCTTCTTTGCACATTAAAGTAGTGATCACTGTATAGTTACCTGATAGTCACTGGACATTACCTAATTTCTCTGTACAATGCAACTTTACATTTGCACACCATGCCATTTGCAGTGAATAGGTCTCTACACTTCTGCACTTTTTATTGGGCATAATGTTTTATTATGTCAATTATATATATATATAATATATATATATATATATATAATATAATATATATATATATATATATATATATATTCAGGTTTACTGGACAGTATTAAAATTATTATTGAAAAAAATATATAATACAAGGTTATCAAATGGTGGGGTGGTAGTAGATTTTACTGTAATATTTGTTATTGCATTTTTAGAAAAAATTACATTCGAAGAATACTGAAGACTTTGTTTAAGATCCTGGCCTTTTTGTTATTCCTGAGAAAAAATTTCAGTGTTATTACTACTTAATATGCAAGATAAATACAGTACCTAAATGATCATGTAATGAATAATAATAATAATAATAATAATAATAATAATAATAATAATAATAATAATAATAATAATAATAAAATGTTAAATTATGTAATGTAAAATATTAAGACCTTGACAAGTTTGGAACTGTATGATGTTCAGGTAAACTAATTTAATATATATATATATATATATATATAATATATATAATATATAATAATATATATATATATATATATAGAGAGAGAGAGAGAGAGAGAGAGAGAGAGAGAGAGAGAGAGAGAGAGACAGAAGCAGAAAAAAAGGTATACTTCTATAAATTCACCTCCACTATTTTTGGAAGATATTCCACTAGATTTTGGAATGTGCTTTGTTTGCTTTGTGCATGTGAAAGGAAAAAGTTCTGCAACCTCATACAAAGACATCCTACACAACTGTGTGCCTTCAACAGTAAAGTAACATTTTGGGGAAGAACCCGCTGAAAAAAATGAGGAGTCCCAATGCATTTGTCCATATAGTGTAAATGTAATTGATGTGAAAGGATGAAGAGTCACTGGTCATTCTATTGACAATAATCCGTGCCAGTTGAAAACTACAAAAGTCAACTGCAACACAAATAGATTACAGTAGAGAACCATTGTAGAGTAACTGAAAAACTGTATTAAATGTATGCAATGTTGCCAAACAGAAATCTGTGATCTTATTAAATGTGCAATGTTAAGCAGATTTTCTCTATTGGCACTACTTTGGACAGTGAGTCATAAATAATCAGGGGCAACTATTTGGAGTTTCAAAAAAGTATTTGACCGTCACATGCTATGCCTTTGTTCTCACAGTCTGTGGTTCTCTTCTGAAATCGAACACGTGTTTATACTATATTAGCAATCAACCACAAGCTTTCGTGCCTCAGCTTTAAGCTTGACATACCCTATTTACAGTCATTACAAACTTCCAGCTTGATCCAGTTTTTTTTTCTATCCCTTTATTTAAACACAATTACTCCTACACTGATGAATTAACTCTACCTGTTCTGACTTGCTAGACAACAGAAATGAGACAGACTAACCAAGATTTTTCTGGTGCCACCATTTTAAGTCATAAACCCCAGCTTACTCTGGACCTCAAATATCTCCTCATGAATTGTCAGTGGACAGATAAAACAATAAACGATCTATTTAAACAATACTTATTTATGCATAATGCTTCCCAAGCATTTACTTTGGATGATATACCATGCTATCTAAATTGTTTCACTTGAAGTGATGTACTCTGTATTTGCTAATCGCATCAATCTTTATAGAAGACTCAGTACAGTTCTGTTGGGTAAAAGGGACGGTTTCTGTCATGTTTTCAGTGTGAGATTTAGCTAATTAAGTCCCAATGGAACAAGTTCAAGCCCTGATAGAGATGTCAAAGAAACTTACTTTTCTCAGAGTTTCTAGAATGGGCTGACAAATGGACATTATCTTGGTGCTCCATTTTTCAAATGGTGTTATATTGTTATTTTACGAATTGCACAAATAGTAAAACAGGGTCTTTTTTCTTATTTTTACAATTTGCTATTTTGTAGCTAGCAGAATGAATTTAAAACAATTTAAATACCAGTGGATCCCCCCATGGAAAGGAGTTATGTCATGTAGCAGTAAAATGGCATGTAAGCCACTCTATTTTACTTTTTATATATATATATATATATATATATATATATATATATATATATATATATATATATATATATATATATATATATACAATAAATTGCATATTAATGCATATGCATATTAATACTAAAATGGTATTATCCTGAGCCACCAATGCAGATGGTACATGATTGTTTTGAACCAACGGGTATAATAAAGGGATATTACAGCATCATGCCTACCGTAATGCTGACCTGTTTATAATGTGAAAATATTTTTTATGTTTTTGAACCTCTATGATTTAAAATAAATATTTATTTATTTAAACCGAAGTTGTTTTTTCCCAGAGGAATATCTGAGTATTGTAGTATTTACATAAGTAGTATGTAAATGAGAACATAAAATCAAACAAACTATTAAACAAACAAATAAATAACTGTTCCAAATAAAATGTAGGCCATTTGCAAATATGTAAAGAATAAAAAGAAAAAAAAAAAAAACCCAATTATGATAAAGTGGTGGTACATTGCTGGAATAACTGTTACAACATATTTTGTAATTTTTCTTGTACCTTTTTTTAAACAAATACTCCAATGTTTATCTTTTAAAGAACAACACATTGTGAAATAGTTAAGTTTTATTGTTAAATGTCTAAACTATAATGAAATGGATATTTGGTGTGACCCAGATGAGATGGTTTCCATCTAAATCTGTCAAGGTTTTTTTCTAATATGGTCTTCTTGCCACTGTCACCACTTAAGTTAATAAGGTAAACTTACAAAGGCTGAAAGGGACGTACACAATTTAGGCAAATGTTTGTGGACACCTGACCGTAAAATTCTTACTGTATCTACTTTCTGAACATACCATTCCACATTTCCTCCCAATTTGCTGTTACAATAATCTTCACTCTTCTGGGATGATGTTCCACTATATTTCTGCGTGTGCTTGTGGAAATATGTTTTAATTTAGCAACAAGGACTTTAGTAAATTCAGGTATTGATGTAGGGTGAGGAGGTCTGGGGTGCAGTCAGCATTCCAACTCATTTTAAAAGGTGTTCAATACGGTTGAGGTCAGAGCTCTATAGCAAGCCATTCAAGATCTTCCATTCAACTCATGTACACCATATCTTAATCGAGCTCAATTTATGCACAGGTTTGGGTTTCTTAGTTTGAGTGATGGGAATATTAAACTCATCCAGTGACATTCTATATAATTGTGTGCCTTCAACTTTGTTGGAAAAATTTGCTATATTTGTACATATAGCGTTTTCACCAAACATTAAATATAAAATAAAGTGTTACAAAACATCTTTTGACACTTTGAAGCAAGTGAAATATTGATAAAGTGTTATCTATTTAATCTATAAAATAATTGGAAACACTGTCAATTCTATAATTTGATTGAAAACATCCGGTATATGATTTCGGTTGTTAAAAACGTCTGAAGGCCATAATGAGTGCCATTTGTGATGTATTTCAGCTGTATGCCAGCTGTTTAAGAGCACACAAATTTAATTTGAAATATGTGTGCATGTAAACACCGATGATGGGATTTGTACGAATGCCAGCGTTGTGGTTTTACTGCTCCAAGACAGTAGTTTGGAACCTTTTTTCCAAACCCCCTCTAGATTCTTGCAAAAAATAAAATACTAAAATCTAGTATTCAAATCTGGTATTCTCACCTGGAAGTAATCAAATCAAGAGTATGTAGTCCAGAATAATTTTGAACCCGTTGAAGGCGGAAAGATAAAAAAATTTCAGCTCTATGTTGAAACTAGTACATTTTCTCAAAAGTGTGAACATTTTCAAAATCTCCTAAAAGGGAGACACAGTTCCTCTTCTTTGGAACTGACGAGGCTTGTGTAATTATTCAATCATTGGTGGATGTTAGAATATTTTTTATGAATTAAAATGTCAATTTAAAATGTATTTATTCGAAAACATTTATATGACGTAAGCGCTATCTGTGCTAAATGATCACGCAAAACATACAGTTTATATGTATATATTGTTCAGGCAATATTGGAACCATTTAATATAATGGGTTAATAGTAATATAATAACTAATATTATATAAATTATTAGATTATATGTAATAATTATAATTTTTTTGTTGGAAAAATTACAAACGCATATTGCATATTGTGTATGATTATTGTTAAGAAAGCAGACTAAACAGAGAATATAAATTTAGTCAGTAAGTTTGAAACAGGATCCCATATGTTTTAACAGCCCATTCCTGTAACATTTCAAGACCTCCCTTCACCTGGCCTATGCAGAAGCCTTATTATATTTTAATGATATTTTAATGTGATATCTTGTTTGTTCTTGTGATTTTGTAGACATGAAGTTAAGCCAAACCTCTGGGAAAATGTGCAACACTTAACAGCAAGTCTCACATGGTACACCTGTACCAAGAACAGTGCATCTTTCTGCTAGTATAGGCAGGTACACCAGCTCCCTCTTGTGAGACCAGTTTTATGATCAGATGTGGCACATTATATTAAGGCTAAATAGTGATGGATTACATACTGCATGTGTTTAAAGAAGTGTCCCAAAAGTATTGGGACACCTGACTCCAATCCGTTACCACAAAGTTGAAGGCATGCAATTTCATAACATGCCTCTGGATGTATTTCATTACTATTACATTTTCACCTTACTTGAACTAGGAGATCCAAACCTGTTCCTGCATTGCAATGCCACTGTGCACAAAGTGAGCTCCATAAAGATATGGTGTGCATGGGTTGGTGTGGAGGATCTTAATTGGTCTGCTATAGAGCTTTGAACTTAACCCTATTGAACACCTTTGGGATAAATTGGAATGCTGACTGCACCCCAGGCCTCCTCACCCTACATTAGTACCTGACTTTAAAAAAGCCCTTGAGGCTGAATGAGCACGAATATCTCCAAATATCTCCATAAGCACACTCCAAGATCTAGTGGATCATCTTCCCAGAAGGGTGAAGGATATTATAACAGTAAATGGGGAGGAAATGTAGAATGGGATGCATTTCACAAAAAAAGGCACTGAATCTTTTGCATTTAAATAGCAGTGTAACAAATTTCTTTATGTGTATATATATATATATATATGATTATTTTATATATCATACATAATTATAAACTTATCAAATATGTATGATCAGAACCAATGCAGGACATCAGAGAGACATGTAAGATATCAACAGACCTATTTATGGTCCTCGGGGCGTGGAAACAATTTAGAAGTACTTTAAGAAATTTGTAAGTGAAAACTCATAGAGGTGGCTAAGAAATTTAGCAGGAAAGACATGAACAAAATAAACAATTATCAAACATTTGAAAGCATTACTGAATTACAATCATTCTAACATTTTGACATTACCAATACCACAGCTTTGCGTTTTTTCCAGTTTAAATGCCTGCCTGCTTCGATAAACTATCAATAAGAAAGCAGTTATTTAGTAAAGTTTAGTAAGTAATTCATGAATAAAATATAGGAAATATTATTTTATTTATTATTTAATAGCATAATTCATTACACAGATTTATAAAAACTTAAATGCAGTAGTTGTGTTATATAAACAATCATTTTTATAGCTATGTAAATACTGAACATTTATTGCATAATTTATTGTAGGTGTACTTCAATGTGCTAAATATAGAGCTTGGAAATTTTGATGATGATGATCATTATCATCATTATTAATTATTATTAATTATAATAATAATAATAATAATGATAATTATAATTTTTTTAATAATAATTATTTAACCTCCATCGATGTGAAGGGTTGATTTTACAGTCATTAATATTTCCATTTAATTTTACATAATGTTAATTCAACTTTTTACTTCTTATTTGTTTCATAATTTTGGGCTGTAAAATCAATATATATTTTTTTGGAATACCATTTGAGGTCAATAAAAATACTAATTAGTATAAGTAAAAAAATACTATAATAAATAAAATACTTAAAAGTAAGAATATTTATCTATTTAAGTCCTGTCATTTCCCATAAAAAAAGCCATTCATATGCAGGACATACAGAATTTAGCATTTTATATAGAAATACAGTTAATTTGGAGAAATTATGATTTTTTTTATTTTCTGAGAATAACTGTTTAAGCAAATTCTTTGGTCAGCTAATCATTTAGCCATCTTTTATTTTATTTTATTTTAGGGCACATTGAAATCACAAAAAAATCATTGGCTTTTACAAGTTCATGATCTTGAGTAAACTTTAGTACATAGTTTTTGCTCACAATTTATTGTCTGCACACAATAAAAAAAGATATATATATATAATATATATATATATATATATATATATATATATATATATATATATATGTTAATCCCAGTGCTATTACCAGTTGTTTGAACCAAATTTTCAGTGATAATGTAATAATTATACATTATTATTACTAGAACAGTTCATGCACCAACATACTGATCTGCTTTTCGATGCTTATTTCAGCCCATGCCATCTTCACAGTCATATTATTATTTAATTATAATTTTTTTTACTTCAATTGCTTTTTCCTTTTATGTTTCATCGTAATCTACCTGACAGCTAAGAGAAAAAAATCTGCTGTCTGATTCTTCAGTCTACAATGTCTATCATGGAGTTGTTTTAGGCTTAAAAGCAAATGCTTGTGTTTTTCTAAGGCAATGTCTAGACTCTAATTCAAACAATAAAAACAAAACAAAAAACCCCAACAAAACAAAAGGTGTGAAATACATTGCAAAGTCAAACCCCAGTGCAAAACCCATCTATAAATACACAGACCTTTTTGTACAGTTCTCTAACTATAAGTCCTTATTTTGCTACCATTTTATCATCCCAGCATACACACTAACAGCAGTTATTCCATGGTTTAATGCATATGTTTAGTTAAGGATGTAGCATGCATGTCTCAGGGAAAGCTAGGAGGTTGTACAGTCATCTCCCATGGTATAACTCTAAACTATACAACCTACTACCTCAGCCTGGGGAGCATTGAAGAAAGGATGAGAGGTGGAGCTACAGAAAGGTTCATGGGTCCAACAAAAGAAACAATCCGACTGTCAAACTGAAATCTGGTGCAGCCATACCGGCAAAATAGATAGCAGCAGCAAAACTGATACAGTTCTAAGATAACCAGTTATGAAAAAAGCTAAACATGATGTTCTTCAAACTTTTAAATAAATTTAATTCTGCTTTCCAGGCTGCCATAAAGAAAAGACAAGACTGAATTGACAGTTGCGAAGGCCGACAGACAGATACCTATAGATACAAGCTTGTGTGGAATGTCAGCACAAGTTCGGATCTACGGGTTTGTGTCTGCAGGCATGTCTCTCCCAGAATAAAAAAAAACAGGACCAAAAAAAGCATAGCCATCACTAATTATCCACATAAGTCTGAGAGGTACACTTTATGAACAAAGATATTGGGACACCTGCTTTTGCCAGCCATATGTGGTTCTATCTCAAACTGTTTCCACAAACTTGGAGGTACACAATTGTGTAGGGTGTCTTTGAATCTTTTTAGCATTACATGTTCTCTTCAATTGAACTAAGAACCCAAACCTGTTCCAGCATGACAATACCCATGTGCACCAAACCAGCTCTATAAATTGGCTGCTGTAGAGCTCTAATCTCAACCCTACTAAACACTTTTATAATGAATTCGAACATTGACTCCACACTAGGCTTCCCACATCAGTACCTGATTTTAGTAATACCCTTACTGCTGAAAGAGCACAAATCTCCACAAGCACACTCCAAAATCTAGTGAAACATCTTCCCAGAAAAGTGGAGGTTATTATGACAGCAAATGTGGAAGAAATGTGAATAGGAGTGAGAAGAAATCATACACAAATCATATGGTCAGATATCTATATAGTTTAGTTGTAGTATTTGCTTTTCAAAGCCCATATCAATGCTAAAGAATATAAAGACGACAACAGTTATCAAAGACCAAAAAAAGTTGTTTTCAGTATTATAATTTACAATTGACTATAATGCTTTTCAGTTTTAATATAAAATAAACTTTTAACTTTCATTGCCCATTGTACATTTGTATATAATCTCTGAATAATGACAGTGGAGGAAACCTTGTCTTTCATTTGACCATACAAATTCCTTTTAATCAGTATATTGTTTTCAATCAAACTCCTTTCACCAGTGATTATAGTCCTAGTTTGACTTACATATTTATTCTACTTATATTAATTTGAATTGAACTGCAGTCAATACTAAACATTAAAAAGGATTAAAAAAATATTGCACAAAACATTGCAGTCTTTTTAAAACCAATGTAATGATTATTCAGATATTTATATTATTTAGACATCAATATAATCTATACATTATTAGATATCTGTATCTTTCTATATATGTTTGTATATATATATATATGTACATTTATCATATATTATATATAGATGTAGATACTGTGCAATTTTGACCATGTTAAGGGTTTTCTCAGTTTGCTACACAATTACATACATTTACAGTAATAAGTACACAACATGGCAGTTTTAGAACCTGGGTTTTTCTGAAGACTTAGTTTTAATTTTCTACAATATTGTGCTTGTGGATTTAATTTTTTTTAACACATACACAGCATCACTCAGGACCTTTTCTACTTTGCTGACTCCATGTGGTGAACAGACTATAGATTTATTTCCAGTCCAGCTGTAGCTGTCACAGTTTATATCAGAGGGCCAAACCACCTGATTTCACAATGTGGAAAGCCCACTTGTTTAATCTTTACAATCATAGAGCCTCAGCCCCCTCATTTACGGGTGATCTATTAGGTATGTTTTCAATTGGATGTCTAATAGTTTCAAGTTGGAAAGACAAAAAAAAAAAAAAAGAAAAAAATAGAAAAAAAACTCTTTCACTGTCAGACGCCGGGTGCTGTGTCGAGTTTCCTCGTTTGTATCCTCAGCTCTTTTACATTACAAACAACATCTGTAATCTTCATGTCCTCTTATTTTATTGCTTTTTAACAAAACTTTAGATTGTCTGTTTTTTTTTGTTTTTTTTTTATTAAAATAACATGATTTGTGGATGCATTTTTTTTTTTTTTTTTTGTAACTATAAGATAAAACAGTTATCAAATTAACAAACTGTTTTTATGCTTGCACATTCTTAAAATCTGTTTCAAATATCCATAAATATATTTTTGTTCACGTTTGTTTAAACCATGCTGCTCATTTCGGTTATGTTAGTAACCATGATCAACTTTGTTTCACTGGTAAGGACAAGCACAAATTCTTTTAAAAGACTCTTTTAAAGAACTTGTTTTTCACATCTTATAAACATAAACTTATGAGACTCAAAAGTACAGAGAATCTATTTTACCCTGAATGCAGACTGAAGGCCGCTTGCATGTGCTTGCTACTTAAATAACTGTTTTATGAGAAAATTGGTGAGATGACAGAAACGGATGAAACATATCTGAATTGTACCCTAGATGCTTGCATGTCAATATGATATTCAAGGCATTTGCTCACTGTTTAAACCCAAATAACATTTTAAGCATTTTATGTAAGCTTTTTTCATATTACAATACAAGCTTTTTTCACATTTTTCAAAAAGTTTGCCATGTTCCTAATTTCACAGTATGTGTTTGTACAAAGTGTAAGTAGAAGCTAAAAAAGATGATATGGTATTACAGAAAGAAAGAAAAAATGAACACAGAACATGAACAGAGCAGATATCTAGCTAAGAGAACTTATAGAGAGCATATTAAAATAAAAAACAGAGGGTGAAACCAGTTTGGAATTTCGCAAATAATGAGTAAAGCTAAAGGTTGGGCCTGGCCGAGGCTGGCAAGGGTTTGGAATTTCCCCTGCAGTATCTACTCGTACAACTGACTCCCAAGCATTTCCAAAAAAACCCCAACAACAACAGCAAAACAAATCCTGCCATAAAAGAATATAGAAAAGATTTTTATGAGGGAAAATAATACAAATGATAATAAAGTACACATATTTAACAATCCAGGGATTGTGTACTTCATTATTTTGTATTATTTTCCCTCATGAAAAACCTTGTCTATATCCTTTTCTATAACACACAACAATAACTATGATAGGACCAAATAGAATCATTAATAATAAAATAATAATAAATACTGCAAGATAGCAAGACAAATAGCAAGATGTCACTCTTTCATTGCATAGAAAATATTATTCTGAACCTGCATATGATAAAATACTGTATCCTCCTTTAGTTTTACTAAATATAATTTTATCAGAAAAGAAATTATCAATTTTAACATATGCATTTGAATTTCTCTTTGCAATTTATTTCATATTTTTTTCCCCCTTTTTTGTGGTTATTTTTGGAAATATTAATCTCAAATTCTAAATAAAAGAAATTCATTTTACTAGCAGAAATGCACATAAAATTGCAACAGAAATAAACACAAACCATAAGAACCAAGTGCTAGAACTAAACACAACATCAAAAATCGTCCCTGAAACCTGGAAAAAGATTTTTTTTTACGTAAAATATATTTTGCAATACAACATTTTCAAAATTGAGCTCTTATTTACAAAAAAAAAGCAGTGGCATTTAAGCATTTAAATATCAAATCAGCTCACTAGTGCTGTTTTAAAGGAAGGAAACACACGTGGTATCGCATGAAAAGGGCAGACAAAAATATCCAACTCAGGGATGTAAAAATCACAGCAGGCACTCGTTCGCTTCCCAATAAACCTGCTCACTGTTTCACGCAGTGGGCCTGCAATGGTGTAGTGAATATGTACTGTAATTTCTGTTCGGATTTAATTCCAGGCTGCTTTGTGACAATATCTATCATTACAGTTTGCTGTATAATGATTATATATAAATTTTATTGAATATTTATTCGAGTATTATAGTTCTATGCTCACAAAAACATGTATGAATATGAAAATTAGCTTTTTATTAATCAACATTGATCAGGTCAAAACATGGCACTTAAAAAAACAGATGTGCCAGTTGTATTTAATGAGTATGATTTTGCACAATATTAACTCTGGTATTATAAAGTTACCACTAGGCTACAGTATACAGCTACTAGTAAACTATTTATTTGTCAAAGGAAAAATTACAATGACGTCTTACTGTCAGTTCTGTTTCCTAAGCCTGCTTAAAAATGAACACTGCTTTTAGCTTACAGTAGTTAAAAACCTATATATTAAAATACATTTTATAATTACTATGCACCTTCGAATATAACACCCTCGAATTCTATTTTTAAAAGAGATGCTAATAGAGACATGTAAAGGAAATCCGGCCTGCAAAGTGCAATATGCTTCTACTACCAAGTGGTTTGGTGTGAAATGATTTGATGGTCAATTTGGACTCATCCAAAACAGCCAAGTACTCGCACTTAAAAGGCCGATGGATGTTTTACTTAAGGTGCTTCCCAGCACTTGAATTTCAATGCCCGGATTTGGACTTTGATGCGAGTGCCAGGTTCCTCTAACTATGTTACTGAGGTGATGCCAAGAAGTTAAAACATCCCTCCAATAAGAGGGCAGAAAGAGCTGGTGGTTGTGGGGGTGAGGGGGGAACAAGTGATTGTCCTGCCTTTAGGAGTACAGGAGTAAAGCCTCCAGCTCTGTGAAAGGACAGGAGAGGTACACACACACACACACACACACACACACACACACACACACACACACACACACACACACACACACACACACACACACACACACACACACAGAGACAGAAAGAAACATGCGCACACACACACTCCACAGTTGTGGATGCACAACTAAAAACCCAGCAAAACAATACACCGAACAATTCCTCTTCTATTCGGTTAAATTAAAATTGCAATCTGCTGTTCAGGAAGAACTAGGAGGGTATGTGCCAGGCCTTTCTCCTCATATAAAAGCATTAAACATGGGACACACACAAGCACACACACAATAGACAAGTGCAGAATGCAGTCGCTGAAAATACAGTCTAGCTCCGAAGCATGGTAATAGTGACTTACCAAGGCTCTGATTTTATTGTTTCCATCTTTCTCTCTCTCACTCTCTGTCTCTCTCTCTTTCACTCTCTCTCTCTCGCTGTCTCCCTCTCTATATACTCACGGAGCCTGCAGCATTTGGCAGGAGGTTTGAAGAGTCCAGTCCACTGTGGCCCACGAGCAACACAAAACATGCAACTTTAAAGAAAGAAAGAAAAGAAGTCGAGGAAAAAAAAATCCAGATAACGAAACGCAAGAGCAAAACAAAGACTAAAGAAAACAGTGCGCAATATGTTTCTGAGTCGCTGGAAAAAACCATAAAAACACGCTAAATACATTTTTAGGAAAACAAAACAAACAAAAAAAGTTTTCGATATTAATAAGAGATCGATCTTCCTAAAATCATAAATGCACCTAGAGGTTTTAATGCCTGTAAAACCTCTGAATCCACGAAATGGGTGCCTGCTTAACGACCAAATGACAGGCAACATCTGTTTGTAAGAAAGCCAAGATCGAGTCTTAAAAAAAAAAATTGGCTTGGTTCTCTTTCACTCTCTCCCTCTCTCTCTCTCTCTCTCTCTCTCTCTCTCGCTCTCTCTTTCTGTCTTTGCGCTTTCTCTCCCACTCTCATTCGCTTTCACTCTCACTGCTGAATAAAAATGAAGGAGAAAAGAAAGAGACTGGAAATCTGGCTGAGGGGAAGAAAGAGTTGTGCAATAGTGCTGTCACCCCTTAACCTCGTCCCTGCTGCCTGTTCCCCTTCTCCAGCTGCTGCAGCGAGAGGAAATCCAGGTAAAAACTTCTCTACCATCCTTCTGCTAGCCTCTCCCAGATCCTCTGCCCCAACCAAACCCCCACCCTCATACACATACACACACATACACATACACGCTTCTTGGAAGACTTCCCTACACCAAAAATAAATACTAATCTGCAGTTCTATTTGCCTCTTAAAATGCACCCTCTGGCCTTTTGCCACCTTTTGCTGACACACATATACACACACACACATGTGCGCACACACCCCTTGCCAAACAAACAAACAAACAAACAAATTTTTTATTGGATTGAGTCACTTGTTGTTCATTTGTAAATGAACAAAGCCACAGTACTTCGAATTTACAAATAAATAAACAAATACCTAAACAAGTACCTAACTAAAGTCAAGTGAATCATCTATCTGCCAGCATACTTCTTTCTTTCTTTTTACAAAGCAGGCATTTTGGCAACCACTGACAATCTGGTCACTGCAGCAAAAATAACACTTGCACACGCTTCTGAAAGCACGCGCAAGGAACAGGACGTTTTCACGAACGGTCGTTGACAGTTTTGCGCCGGTCGCTGAGCACACGGTGAACAACGGCCAGACCGGATCCTCGCAAGCGGCGCCTTAAAACCCGTGCTCTTGTTATCGCACATTTTCTGAGGATCAGCAGCAAGTGGGATTAGCACGTGGCAGCGCAGACGGCCATGAAAACAGAGAGCGAGCGCTCTAAATACACACACGTGAATAAAACGCGGAGGTGACCCGAGCCAGCGCCGGCTATGTCTGGTGTATGCTGTCAGTGTCGGGGGCTGCGACTACTGTGTGTCACTAGAGGTCAGATTCACAAGCATTACACATCAACTCCTTGATTCCACTCGTTTTTTAATTCCCAGCTGCCTGTTCTACTGGGAAAAGTGAGACTGACACCCAGACACCCTACGGCCAATGACAACGGCTCCCCAGGGGAATATGACACGTTGAGTCATTTTCCCTTGTCCTTGCCTGTAAACAAAGAGCACAGCATTCCTATAGTACTCGCAAACTGGCAGGGAAGGCGCGCCGGCGTATGTGTGTGAGTGTGTGTATGTTTTGTGTGAAGGAGAGGTGGTTGTGGAGTGGGGGAGCAACTCCTGGAGCGCTGTGATGTCTTTCTCCACTGTACAGCTGTGTTCGCGCTCAACATATGCATTCACACTACAGTACATTAAGATGGCACTGTGTCTCACCCCTATAAATTCCACGCCTCTCGCGCTCCGACATTCCGCTCACGCACAACTGCGGCAGCCCTCCACCAATCCCTCGCTTTAACCCCCACCTCAGCCAGATGGGCCACCAGTCTCCCCTAACACATGCACTCTCCCTCTCCACCAACCTGCCAGACGGAGTTAGCAGCAGCCTCGCGCTGCATTCAAAACATCATTTTTATGCATGCAGACACAGAGATGGCACTGCCCACAGCTGCCCTCGAGCTTTCTTTTTCGATGCCACATGGTTTACAATACAATTGTATTACTTTCAATCAAATTTATATATATATATATATATATATATATATATATATATATATATATATATATATATATATATATATATACATTGCATAATTTTAAAGTGCCCAATACAGCCTGCATTCTAATCAAATATATAAAAGCAATAAAATTTGTTTAAAAAAATGTTTAACATCTAGACTCATAACTAAGAATGCAAAAAAAAAAAACCCAACTAAATTATCATAGGTGAGGTGACACCTTTTGCTCAGCTAAACTAATACTTAATTATAGTCCATCTGGAAGAAAATGAAGAACTCCTTAGAGACTCCGTGAGAAAATAAAAGACACTGGTTGACCAAATAGTGTGGCATTTATGTGTGATAAAAAACCCCAGAGTGGCCGCATCGTTGTTTATATTTTCTGGGAAAGACAATAAGTTAATCGGACCACAGAGAGCTTTGTGTGAGAGGATGCGCAAGAAGCAAGAAAAAGGATGAAGAGACCCTTTGTTTCTTGCCACTACCCATAATTCATGGCGGTGCACACTGTCCACTCTGTTTCCGAGGCTGCTGTGGCTGCACCCTGGACGCCATAAAAAAGCAGCGATTGGCAATAAATGGCTAAAGGGGTGGGCACTCTCTACTGTAGGTCTGTTTGCTGTGCTTTTTCTCACATTGTCATGGGGTCATAGCTGCTTGTGTCCTCAGCTGACCTGCAGTTTTTTCTCTCTCTCTCTCTTTCTCTCTCACACACACACACACACACACACACACACACACACACACACACACACACACACACACACACACACACACACACGAAACCATGCCCAGCTGCTTCTTTTGACAACACCCACTCTCGAGCATACACATCCCAAACACAGTTTTCAAAAATCAGTTAATTTGAATATTTTATTTATTATTATTATTTTTTTTAATCTAAGCAAAGTAATTGTTAACTGACAACTGTTGCTTTCAATGTGTAAATATGGTCATTTTTGTCATTCTTTTCATTCCTAGCAGAAGCAAAACTGACAAATAGAACATTAACACATTAGAAATTCAGTATTATATGGTCCTGGAATCAGAAATGTGTGAGATAAATGCCTGTGATATCAGTGAGCACAGCTGCAAAATTGTATCCAAAGCTACTGCTAGCAGTTGTAGCCACACCCAAATTCCAGTATTACCAATACAACAGTGTAGTTAGGTTGGGCGGGTCATATAAGCTTGGGTCTTATGTGCAAACTGTAACAAGATGTAACACAAGAGCCAGGACCGGTGGGGAGATGCGAGCCTTTAGCCTTGCCTTCAGATTTATTTAAATCGATAGCAGCAAAACATGATCATACGATCGATATGATATGATAGATATGATCAAATCATGGTTGCAAGTTGCGATGTCTTCCAGCTGTGTATTCAGCACCACTGCAAAGGTCTACAATCATTTTTTTCCACTTTCTGATTGATTCGCAGAATAATAAGCTGAATTTTTGTGAAATTTACTACAATATGCTAGCTGATTCTATAAGAAGAATAAAACACTTTTACACATAAGAATTTTTCTTCAACAGCACAATGTCATATTACCCCAATTCCAAACAAATAGGACACTGGGTAAAATGTAAATAGAATTATATTTACAATAGGGCATACAAAACATAACAAATGTTTAAACTAAGGAAATTTAACATTTTAAATAAAAAGAATTTGGTAATTTTGAATTTATTCCCATCTTTACTTCTTAGAGACTTTTTTTTATAGCCATTCATGTTATTGACTTGTTGCCAATTAACCCAATTAGGTGCAATACATTGCTCCTTCTATTTCTTTCAACATTTACTTTTCTATCCTTTAGTTGCCCCGTCCCACATGTGATGTGTTGCAGCCATCACTTAACTCTGTGATCTGTATCCTATTTCCTACTGTAAATAAAATGAGTTTATGAGATTTGCAAATAATTCTACATTCTGTTTTACATACGTGCTTCCTGCTCAAACTGTTACCACAAAGTTGGAGGCACAAAATTGTCTAGGATGTATCTGGAGGTTCTTGCAATAAATTTTCCTTTCACTTAAGACCCAATTTGTTCTATCATGACAATGTCCATGTGCACAAATCCAGCTCTATGAAGATATGTTCTACATGGGTCGAAGTGGAAGATTTCAAGATGCCTGGTATCGAGCTCTGAACTCAACCCTATTAAAAACTTTTTGAAGAATTGGAATTCTCCAGATCTCCAGACCTTCTTATGCTACATGAGTACCATACATTACCAATGCACTTGTGGCTGAATGAGCACAAATCTCCACAAGCACACTCCAAAATCTAGTGGAAAATCTTCCCAGAAAAGAGTGGAGGTTTTTATAACAGCGAAAGAGGACTAAATGTGGTGTGAAATGTTCAAATAGCACATGCAAATCTTATGGTCAGGTGTTCACTGAATATTTATTAAAACTACGATATTCATTTTAAGCAGTAGAGTGATGAAAGTTGATAAGTGGGTAAAAGTGCTATGAAATCATTCAGTACCAAATTCTATGTTGCAAAGTTACATTTTTGTAATTTAGTAACAATTTTAAATGAAAAAAAAGGTTTATTATATCTGCAGATTGTTTCATGTACTACAACATCTTTTCTAGGTTTAAAAAATCTGTCTTGAGCAAGGCCTTTCTTTCTTAAAGTGAAAATAATAGACGATAGTCTAGAAAAGTGTCCCATCACCAGGCGATCTGATTGTGAACTTAAGGAGTGACAATTGAAAAGACGGTCTAATTGCTGGCACAGGGACAGAAACAAAGATATCGCTCGTTTATTTTCCCTGAAGCGCTTCACTCTAAATGCCTTGCGTGGAAAAGACTTAAGAGCATATTATAGCTCCACATCGTATGAACTGAACTGTGTTTTCCTCTGGAGCTGTGGCATTTCAACCCTCACTTTCTTTTCTCTTCTCTTCTTCCCTTTCATCCAAATCACTGCATCTGTCTAGCACCCTCCATACCTTCTCCTTTGGTAGTGGCCTTTGCTATCCAACTACCACCCACTCTCTACTCTCTCTCTCTTGCTCTCTCTCGCTCTTTTACTCTCTCTCTCTCTCTCTCCCTGGCTCTCTTTCTCACTCATCATCATCTTTCTCCCTCCGAAGCTTAGGCTCTCCGTTTAATTTACTAGGGCTTCAGAGAAGGCGGGGCAGAGGGAACTCCATGGTAACCTGGCACCCAGCCATCTCATTACACTGCCAATTGATTCTGGCCTACCGCCACGCTGCTGTCCCCTGCCAGCCCACTTCCCGTCATGCACCTGACATCTCCAGGCCTGTCTATAGAGCAGGAGAATTACAAAGCACATACAACTTGCAACCACTTGGTCTTGTTATAGCACAGGCTCTGTTCAAAACACACAGAAAGAGGCAGCTTTACATAGAGAAAAAAAAAAGGAAAAAAAAGAAAATAATCCATGTTCTAAAATGTCTTTAGATTATGCATGGAATTTATTATTTTACAATCACTGTTTAAATTGGACTAGATTTCAATTGGGTGGGAAACGCTAGCGTGGCCGGCTCCAGAGGTATTGGCAACCTAAAAACGAGTTTAGAACTGGCACAGAGGTGAAACCCAGAATCGGGCCAGTACCAGCAAAAAACAGCGGATCGGATAGCAGAGGAAACATTGGATACCAGATCCTATAACAAATGGAAATGATTGGCATTGGATTAAGAAAACAAATGTACTTTTGGAACTAGAAATATTTACAAAAAAACAGACCTGGCATTTTCCCTCTTTGGTTAGGATTTCTTTTATTATAATTTATTTTGTATTATATATTTATTCTTTATTATATTTACAATGAATAAACAATACAATTGTCTGAAAGGGGAACTGTGAAGTATTTTAGGTTTAAAATCAATAAATTAATAAAAATAAAAGCTTAGATTTAATAGATATAGTAGATTTATTTAAAAATATTGGATGGGTATCAATACCAAAAATGATTCTTGAGGTTTTAATATTAGTAATGGCTTCAAAAAATGAGCTTAATCCAAAAAATAAATATACATCTGTGAAAGAAATCATTCTCACAAACAGTCAAGTAAAATATTTTTTTTTATGAAATGAGTTTCTAAAACATTTTTTATAAGAAATACAATTTTTTTATTTATCTTATAAAACACAGAGTCAGAAATTTGAGACAGAACTACCTGTCCATTCAAATCAAAACACAACCCAGCTGCAGTCCAATTTATATATGAAATACTCCATAAATGCATAATGCTATGTATCCTAACAAGGTTTCAAGGGACTTGAAAAACAGAAAAACAGCACTACATCATTACAGATCTTTCACCATTCCTAAGCGTAATCATTAGGTTCTTTGCTGTAGAGCCATCCTTATTATTTTTTCACGCCAAATCTACCTTTCGTTGTATTTTATGCTTTTCCATCTGACCATAGAATCTGGTTCCAGTCAAAGTTTCAGGAGCATCTCAAAATTTCCAGGTTCTTACATTTTTAGATAAAAGAAAATGCTTTCTACTGGCATGCCTTTAACTATTTTTTTGGCATGTAGGTGGTGTCTAATTGTGAATTTAGAAGCTTGGTGACCCTGAAATGATACCATAATTTACTAATCTCCAACTGTGATAAATGGTTACCTCTTGAAACCCTACCCTGACTGCAAGTGGGTTCAAAAGACATTTGCTTCCTTAATTATTGTTCTGACAGCAGCCTTTTTATTAAGCCTTTTTATTTGTGCCATTTCATTTGTGTATTATTCTATTTTATATGTGATGGATGGTATTATTGGTAAAATTATCCATATAATATTAGTATATGGCTAATAATGTGTATGTCCCCTTGCATGGCTATAACAACTCTTCCCTATTGAGGCACGACCTCTACAAGACTTTCAAGGTGTGGGACCTGTTAGCAACGTATCCTTGAGAGTTATCAGGTGGTGCCTCAAAAGAACTGAAAGGAAGACCAAGACCACCTTGAACTCTTCATGATCTCCCTCAAGAAGTCCCTTTGTTCTCTAAATACTATTGCCATGAAGAGTGTACTTTGGTCTGCAACAATAGGTGATACATCTTAAAGCAATGATCACATGGTTTCCAAACAGTCCAAAACATCACACTGTTCAGAGCTTCACAGCCCCTCCACCCTCTCGCCACCTTTCCCATAGTGCATTCTGGTGCCATCTATCTCCAGGTAAGCAAAACACACAAAATATACGGCCGTCCACATAATGTAAAATAAAATGTGATTCACCACATGTGCCTTTCTTCTTCTATTGCTTCACAGTCAAATTCTCATTGGAGGTGCTTTCGGTAGTGGACAGGGTTCAGCATGGACACTCTGAACAGTCTACAACTATGCAGCCCCATACTCAATGTATTATAATTCCAGCATTACATTTTTCAGCAATTTGTGCTATGGTATCTCTTTTGTGGGATCAGATTAGACGGACTGGCCTTGATTTCCTATGTGCATCAGAGATACTGTACAAATCACATCTCCAGCCGGTGTATTGTGGAAGGCAGAATCTTTAGGGTCCTGACATCATTTATTACTCCAGGTGCCTTATTGTCCATTACACTACTTGCCGGACATGATTAAATCACATTATGCTATTACAGTGACTGCATTAACTCAGGGTCATCATAAACATTCTGTGTAATTAGTACAGTCAGCCTTCCTGTGGTTACAGAGTACTATGAGTGTCTCTTTTAAGGCACTGACTCAACTTGAAGGAAGACAAACAAATAATATTTGCAAATATGTGGAAATGAGAACATCCTTTTAACATAAGCTGGTCTTCATTTTGTTTGCTCTTTGTAGCTCTATACTCTAATGATTTAGAATCCTACAATTCAATTTCACCCAGAAAGCGATCAATGCCTGTGGTAGATCTCAAGGTTTCTTTCCTATATCGTTATACCAGGGAGTTTTTCCTTGGCATTTCTAACTCAGGGTTCTGTAAAGCTTTCTAACAATGTCTATTGTTAAAAGTTCTGTATGAATAAACTTGAATACAACAAGTCCACACCTGCTATGGCAAGACCAAAAACATCTCTATTTCACAGCACAATAACAAGATAAATGCACAATAACTAAAGCAAAGCTACAATGTTCGAATCTCTAAACAGAAATACTAAACATGGAAGTGATTCGAACAGAAATGTCAGTAAAACGTGAGTCACTAATTTATTATTTGTAAGCCACACTTTCCATGCCACGCCATCTCCAAGAAAGCAGTGCTATCATACAGTAGGGCGATGGCACAAATCTGCCAAGCAACAGACAAAACACAATGTCTTAAATGTAGTACACGAGCCAAGCGTGAAAGCACATGCCTTTTAAGCTAATACAACATCAGTTTTTGAATCACAAGAGCTGTGCTATTATATTGATGTGTGACACGCTCTGTACTTTGGGTGGCTCTCAAATACTCTAGCAGTAGGAGTGGTGAAAAAGCAAATATTTTATTTTAACTATTTAAGGCACTATATACCATCAACCAATCTTAATATACAGTATAAATAAAGTTACCATAAAACCCTTTATTAAAGTTTAATTAAAATTGCAAAATATCAGTAATGAGAAAGTCTAAAACCAAATCTACTGGTTTTTTTGCTTCTGCTACAAATGTGTGGTGCTTCATTGCATGCTGTCACTTGATATCCCTGAGCATCCCAGAGTGTAGCGAGCTGCCTCTCAACCTGAAATGGGACTGCTGCTTGATTTTGATTGGGTAATCTTGTTTCCCACCAAATGGTAGCCAATAAAATCTGATTCCACAAACCCCAGGGCGTGTTCATTTGCTCATCTGAGGTTTGAAAATGGCTAAATATGGAATCGTAAAGAGTCCATTGACCATCTATGAAAATCACAACAGCTCAACTCCTGCTTAAATATGATATTCAGAGATTTTAATTAAGTTATTTTTGTGCCGTAATGATGTTCAAAAAATTATATAATCAAAAATATAATGAGTTGTGCTCCATATGTGCGTTATGTTAATTATCTATTTGAAACTGGAAAATATTCCACTCCCCTGGCTATGACACTAACATCCGCAATATTTTCTTATTATACAACTCGGTTGGTTCGATTTTTCAAAATTCAAATAAATAAGTAATTTTAACCACTATAACCCAGACTGGGATAAAGCATTTACAAAAGATAAATGAACAAATAATGTCCAATTTACACCATATGTGGTAAACACTTTGGCAGCACCACATGAGCACCATGCTGTGTCCAATACACTTCCATGTTAATGAACGCAGCTTTTCTTTGTCCTGCTCTCACCCACATGAGGCTATACACCACCTGGCTCCCTGCAACTTTCTTGTTGGGTTCTGCAGGATCCTGATCCTAATGCACACCAGCTTGATCAGGGCTTTTAACACCCACTGAGGAAATACTGAATGAATGAATGATCAACAAAATCATTTGTTCATGAGTACAAAACTCAGTTTTCCTTACTGCTTGGGATCCTCTTCTTGTGTGTACAGTATAACCTACTACACACGCTACATAGGCATATTCATACAGAGTATACAGGTGCATCTAATAAACTAGCGACTTGGTGTAAGTCATACACAGATTCACCACTGTTTTCCCTGCATCATTACAGACATGCATGGCAATTACTGTTGCCATGGTGAGCTGAGCTGCAGGGAAGATGTTGGCTAAGCTTACATATAAGCACATGTTTCCCATTTATCGCTTAGGGCCTGGAGGGAATGGTAATACCATTTGGAATTAAACTAAAAAGACTAAAAAAAGAGTCTCTCTTCTCTTTCTTTCTCTCTCTCTCTCTCTCTCTCTCTCTCTCTCTCTCTCTCTCTCAGTTTATACAAATAATCTCCTCCAGTGTGACTAATGGATTTGATGAGATAAAGACAATATGGTGCAGCAAACTGTAGATTAAGCTGTACAGGAAACAAAGAAATGCTAAGGGACAAAAAGGATTAACAGACTGTTCAAGACTCTTCATCTTATTACAAAACAGTGCTGTAAAGTCAGACACCATGAGCAGGTAAGCAACATCTGGAGTGGTGCATTAATAAAACTCATTACTCTGCTGCAAAGTGCTAGTCTGGTGAGACAGGTCCAAGGGACAATGACATATAGGCTTGAACTCAAATGCCCTGCTTGCTGTCTCTCTTTCTCTCTGTTCTCTACTTTGAGCCCCCCAAACTGCTCTTTCTCTTTCTGTGCACTCTCGGTGTTGTTCGCCAGGCCCCTGCTGGGCTGGCTTTGTTTATTAATAGGGGCTAATACTCGACCCTGGTTCCTTCCCGTGGGGACAAGGCCCATGAATGCCCCCACTGTGTGCCCCTCTCTCCTTTGCTCTGTACCCTAGTCATTCTCTCAGGGAATGCCAATGCTGTGAGGTAAGGAGCCTTTGTACCTCTCAAACCAGCATTCACACACTACTACACACACACACACATATCCAGGAACACACAATGGGCCACGTCCTGGTGGATCTATTGTAGACCTGATCTCTCTCACACTCACAAATAAGCAAACGTAATAATCTCCCATGATTGATGTGCCTGCGCCTGTGCTGGTGTATGGAGAACAGTCTGTGAGAGTCAGACCACATACACAGGCAGATTACATTGAGGGGAATGTACACTAGCTTTTAAAAGACGTGTTCAAAAGCCCAGGTACTTTGTTACACGATGTACACATATAGGCATGAACTCAAATGCCCTGCTCTTTCTTTCCCTCTCTATATCTCCCTCTAGCCATCCAAACAGCTCTTTCTCTCCTTACAGCAAGCTTATTAATATATAGAGAGAGGGAAGTAGGAGAGATCTCATTGTGCTGACACCTGCAAGGCTCCCTCCCGAAAGTACAGAGATCGCACAATAAAATCAGTCTGAAGCGCATTTTTTGGCTTTTTTTGCTACAAGAAATGGAGATATGTTTGATCTCTCAAGGTTTTGACAGTTCATGGCAATATTTTGAAGTGCTTATATGCTGGTATGTATTTCTGTATTCTAAATTTATATCACAATTTTGCAATTTTTCACATTAATAGCAGCTTAATGTTGCACATCCTACAAATTGTTCCATGCTGGTCACTAGTGATTGCAGGTTGCCACAGTTTTTCCATGGCATTGTGCGATATCAACAGTGCAATATAAACACCAACAATAATATCAGTACAAGCTAGTGACCTATTAATGACATAAAAACAAATTGGGCCAATAATCAGATTCAAATAAAAGATCACAGCATGTATGTATGACAGCCTGCAGACCTAGAGACAAAACAACATTTTGTTGTATGTGTCTTGATTCAATTTAGTCAGCTAATGTAGATTTTATTAACCTGAGCAATTGTTTAAGATTCTGTAAGTGTGTGTTTGAGGGTTGTGGCAACTTCACCCCATCGCTAGTCATCACATTAGCTTTCTTCTAATTTGCATACATTTTTAAAATCACTCAAACTACTTTCCTTGACTACTTTGCATCTGTAATGGGTTCTCCATGTTCTGATGCTCACATTGAAAATTACTTCAAGTCACATTGTCAAATTGTAGTCAGTGTAGGAGATAGAAACAGGAAAAAAACTGGACTTAACTTTATCATTGTCCAATGTTCATTTGATCTGGAAAACCGGAAAGCTCCATGTCCCTTGTAGCTCCTGAAATTTGAACAAAATTTATGTAACTAAACAAGATTTTTCATGACGAAAGTAAAATTCTAGAATGATTCATTATTAGGAATATCACATTGTCTAATACACAAAACAAAAGGACACAATTTTATTAAAACATTGTAAATATACCTTGTAGTCAAATGACTAAACACCCTCAAATGTACCGTATTTGCTATAATTAAAAGGCTGAACAGAAAAGACAGCTGTTGGTTTAGTAACAGTACATAAAATAGGTCTTTAAATGCCTCGCAATTTCTAAAGCAAAATATGTCTTTGAGTCGGTTTTGCTATAAACGTCTTTCTGAGAAAAAATGCCTTCTTTGACATTCTAAAGCATTCCGGCTGTGTATTCAATAGATAATATTTGACAATCCAAGGGCCTCTTCAAACGGAATACAAGAATACCTACCTTTTTATGGGGAAGTGTTTCGTAGAAGGATATTCTATATTCAGAACTAATTTATAGAATAACATTGAGTCCATGGTTTCTTTCTAAAGGCCGCTCTTTGGTGCAGGGCTTAAACAGTGAATGGCACAGTGAAAGCAGTAAATAAAGTAAGAGAAAATAACATATAGTTTCTTACAACTAGAATAAGGTTTCTATTTTCACGAATATTGTTTATAGAACAAGGCCACACAACTGGCAGATTATGACAATGTTATAATCTACTAAAAAGTATATTTGTACCCTACAGTAGAAAGCGATGTCAAAATAACGTTATAGATTTATCACAATTTTAAAAAATAGACTTATCAGCCATAACATTTAAACCAGTGATAGGTGAAGTAAATAAAACTGACATAACATCTTGTTACAATGGGATGTGTCAACAGAAGGGATATATTAGGTTGCAAGTAAACAGTTCTCAAAGTTGATATGTTGAAAGCAGGAAAAATGGCCAAGAATAAGGATCTCAGCAAGATTGATTAGTGAGAAATTGTGAGGACTAGGTGACTGGGACACAGCATCTTCCAAATGCTAGGTCTTTTGAGGTATTCCTGGCATGAATTGGGTATTAAATGGTCCAAAGAAGGACAATTGGTGACCAGGTTTTTAGATATCTGTGGGGTGTGAAGGATCCCAGAGAATCTCACAGAAGGGGTAATGTAGCACATTTAGCTGAAAAAGACAGTGAAAGATAGTAAAGTGTCAAAACACACAGTGCATTGCAGCTTGCTATACAGTATATATTGGGGCTAGCTTACAACTTACTAATGATTTAGTGCTAGGATACATAGCACACCTTTAGAAATATTGTAGAGTCAATGCCTGGGCTGTTTTGGTGGCACAAGGGGAGTTACACAATATTAGACAGGTAGTTTTTATGTTGTGGCTGTTTGGTGTACGATATCCAATCAAATCAACTTCCCCTGCAAAAGCAACAATAAGCTTGTGCTATGCAGTGCAGTGAAGCTTTTTCAATGACATTCAGATATATTCTATTATATATTGAATTACTATACATTTTTTTTAAATAATGATAGTAAAATCACATTGGTAGCACACAAAATCCAAGAGAAAAAAAATCACAACATATATTTATAATTTCGAAAGAACATCTTATCAAAAAGATAAAAATAGTAGAACCCATCTGTCTCTGGGTGAAGTGCAAATTGTAAATGAAGATGCTGTTGATATTATTGACTGTTAAGTACATACATTGTTTTGTTGACATCAATATAAGGACACAAAGAAACAGTTCATATGGATGCACATTTTACAGCTGATGAGGATTTAAATGCTGGTTAAAACAGTCTGAAAGGCACTTGTGACTAAAATACTATACGTAAATGCTTTTACTGTGAATTGGAGTCAAGTAGCTACAGCTGAGTTGTTTGTTTTCATTAGTTATGAATACAATGTCTGCTAGCTGTACATGGAAATCAACCTAAAGAAAAGGCTGTTAGAAATGTACATTGATTGATGTATTACTAGATTTCTAAACAATAGCAATAATGTATGCGCAATAATGTATTTTCACAGGTTGTTGAGTACCTTTATTTAGATTTTTATCATAAATACATATTTGGCTATCGACTTTTTATAAGAAAAATACCTATTAACCAATTTAAAAAACTGTAAAACATAAAGATTACCAGTATTCTAGATTTTACTTTAACTTTTCAAATTGGAAAATGGAAAAATGACTAGTGTAGATAAAAAGCAAAGACAAATACATTTTTGAAAACAGCTAATACTGTTTATGAGACAACATAGACCACATTGCAGAATGAGTATGTTTGAGGGGGAAAATATTCAGAGAAGGTTTTATCTACCTAGTCGATACTGAAGTATGTGAATGCTTTTTCCATACAGGATAATCACCGGTGATGGTAACAACGTGATCGTTTTGTGTTACATTCTCATAGAAATGTCTAATAAATTTTTTTTCTCTGTTGTTTGTACAATAGTTTATTACATAATAAAAGAGGAAAAAAAAAGCTCTAACTAATTCACGTTATGTTTCATGTTAGACAATTTTGTAAATTTACAGAAGAACACAGAAGAATAGTATTAATAAATAAAAACAGATTTGAACAAGGTGTTACTGTATATTATAATGTAAACTATTTTATAACTGTATTTTCAGGAATTTAGAATTTTATAATATGAGTATTCTGCTAAATCAAATTTGAATTTGAAGTCATATTTATGCTAAATCTTTTATGCTAAAGCAATCTTTAAGAAAAATTAGCAAAAACACTTTGTGCATATTCATTGACAATTAGTTGGAAAACAAAGAGCCTAAATTACATAATACATTTGTGAAATCCAGTTTCAAACATCATTAACGTTTCCTCAGTAATGAACTAGAATAACCAAAACCGGTTAACAAAACATACCCACATGCAACTTCAGACCAACATTGTACTAAAAACAGTAGAATTATTAAAGCACCAATTTACGAATACACAAAGTTTAGATTAGATTAGATTCACATTAGATTACATTAGCGTTATGGGAGCTTTATTTCCATTTCAGCAGAAATTTGATGTTGTTTTAGCCATTCTTTCCCAAACTTTTCAATGGAGAAGGTGGAGACAGGCAAAAACTCCAATCATTTATCTGATTTCTTTAAAGAACAATTGACCTCAGTTTGCAGCTATGTGGGAGGCCCTAGAGACATATAATAATATGAAAAGTCTTGTAAACATGACATTTAATGCAAAGATGCCATAAAACATGATAAATTTGAACATTCCATGCAACAATATAAGTGGTAAATTCTAATTACCCCTTTTTTTTTATGCAAAAGTCATCTCAGGTACATGTTGTAAGATGAGTTTCACATGGAAATTGTGTGGTAAGTTTTTCAAAGCACCTTTGAGAATCCACTAGAGTTCTTCTACAGATTTTGTCACACTTTCTTTTGTATTTGCAGGTAAACCTTGACAGCCGGTAAAGTAATCTGTTATGCAATCTGACTTTTAAACTTTTTTTTGAAACACTGAATTTTTCAATTAAAAAGTATAGAAATCTAAAATGTTTTATTTTGTACTGACAACAAAGTATAAACCTATATATTGTATTCCTAATTCAAAAGAGAAGTGATTGTGTTTAATAAAAAATTTCTATCCAATGGTAAACTCTTACTTTTTAATTATAAAGATAGCAGATGTTATTAAGCAGCTCCCTTATGTATATGGTGCAGATATGAAAGGGTTGACACTTGAATTTTAGAAGAATTAAAGTAAAGAGTTTGAGACCAATAATTCTATATATGTTTAATGATCGCCAAGTGCATTCCTTAACCATGCAATCCATTGGTCACCAAGTAAGTGTTTTTTTGGGAGGAATGGGAATTTCACTCCTAAGCCTGGGGAACTTGAGGTTTGGTTTTCAAGCTCTTTAATTAGTTAAGCTTCTGAACATTGGGCAAGAGTGGGTACAAATGGCTTTATCACACCCTCTTTTAATTTAACTAGTTGAATTAGACAGGGCTGTGCAGACTAAATACTCCTTTTTTGGCATTGCAACCACTGGATGAAGCCTTTCACCAGGATTGCAGTGAACCCATAAACTTATGCTATACACAAATGATATCTTGATATTTATATCAGAATTGGAGATATATACCCCTCTGTCCTTAACATAATAAACAGATTTTTCTGGAATATTGGGGAAAACTATTATACCGGTCCTGAAATATATTTAAACTAACTGCTGTTACAAATTTCTCAAGTCTGTTGTACAATATGTTAATGATCCCACAAGTCTCCTATATACATTATACTAAAGACAAATTTCTTGGGAATCACAACAACCTATATTAAAGCCTACAAAGGGGAATACAGATGAGAACATTTTTTATGAAATCGAATGCTATACCATAATAGTATTCCACTAAAGATATATTTCTCATTGGACCTTGCCTTCTAAAAGAGCATGCACAGTATGTATGTAGCTCAGTTCTAGCAATTGAGTACAAAAAAACTGTATATCGCCAAACATTCAATGTATATAAAAGAAGAGCTTTCCTTTAATTATTATTCAGTTTCTTAACAGGTTAAATAATTCTCAATGCTTTCATCAGGAAAGTGCTACTGGATACTAAAGACCTACAGGGAGTTACAATCCTCAAGCTATCTGTCTATAGAATGAGGACACTTAACAGAGCCTACACATTTCCCTATTTGCCATTGACTTACTATATTTCAGTATATGTTTATTACTATTTTCTTAATACTATGTTCTATTTTATTATTTGTGAGAATGTTCTCTTTTAGTTGTTGCACTGTGGAACGAGTAACTATGAAAAGAACTTGAACACAGAAGCATTTTCATTGGATTTTACTTATATACCTACAAGTTGTTATTATATTATATTATAGTGCCCAAACAACCAGAGCGAAGATAAATGTGTCACAAAACATAGAGTAATTAGATATTAACTAGAATATAAAGCTTAAAAAGAAAACAGATCACATGTACACAAGATGTTAGATTGATGGTTTGTCCACATTGATCACTATGGACATGACACTGAACTTTCTGTCCACTACAGAGACAATGTTGTGGTATGGGAAAGCTGAAAAGTCACAGAGCCACTTTTTTTTTTTTTTTTTTGGCAACTCTCCCTATTTTCACAAGACTGAAGTAGTGGTTCAGGGCCAGATGGCTGTCCTGTATCCCTACACTCAATACCTTCCCTCTGATAGAGCAAGCAGACCGTTACTCTCTCCAAAAGGGTCTGAAAGAAAATACAGGAAGAAAAGCCTCGCCTTCTCAAATCTTTAATTACCCGACTGTCTGCCGCTGCTTTTCAATGCTTCTTTCTGAACAGGCCTGCCTTCTGAAGAGAAAGAAAAAAAAAAAAAAAAAAGAAAACCCTTCAAGCCTCAGGAGGAGACCCTTTGCACAAGAAAGAGTAAGAGAACCTGAAGAAAAGGGGAAAAAAGGAGACAGAGAGGAAAGAACATAAAAGATATGCAAATGTCTGTGTCTAGGGCGACAGGCATTAACCGCTGCTGGTGCTGTCTATTTTTATCTGTTGTCTCTTTGCAGTGAGAGTAAGGTGTGTGATGGCTTTCTTAAGCTTGGTTTAAAAGAAATCAGCAGACAGGCTGAGCAAGCTATTCCTCCAGAAATATGTCACTTAATAGAGACATGAAAAAATAGACAGGCTAGTAAAAAAAATAAAAAATAGAAACACACTAAGGAAAAAAAAAAGAACAAGAAAAAACCCATGGCTTGGACAAGGGAGCACAGAGTGAAACTTGACCTAAATAGATTGGCCTGTTACACAGATTCCTGTGTATCTCCACACTCAGATCACTGTAAGTAATATTCCACCATATGGCTTTGTATTATCTTTTTAGGGCACTTTCAAAAGTGGAGGGAAAACTAATAGGTGGATGGGGAAAGCAGCCAGGTTTTGAAAGGTGCCTAAAACAATAGTACTTTGGATACTGTATTCCTGCACTTCCCAAAAAGACTCCGAACAACATGAATAAGGATATGGATCCACCAGAGGGATGTGCAGTCATTGCATAACTGATGATGTGTGCTGGTTGAAACTTGATATCTGATTGCAAGGGCTTGCACAGAGTTGCACATGTGCTTTCACTGTCTGTCAGGTGTTATTAGACAGCTCATAGATGCATGAAGTCAGGAAAATGTCTTTCGCTCACAGAATGCCTTAGGAAATGAAAGAAAACGGAATGGAGCAAAAGTTTTATTTGTTATTGTTTGTAGTGAATGAGCCATGGCTTGGGAAACAGCAGGCTTGCTGCGAAGCATGGCACTCCTTCTTGTCGCTTAACATATGGCATTTGAAACGAATAGAGCTCAAACAAACAAACGTGGGAATGGGGCTTAGGAGACTGTGTAAACTGTAGCATTGTCATGCAAAACATAGCATCATCCTATCAACTGACGTTTTTTCTTAGGGACAATAAACAATGCAGTGTTGGGCCTAGACGTTTGCTTAAACATTTTTTCTGTGCCAATAGTATACATATACAGCTGAATATTTCTAATCTGGCCTAATAGCTATTTGTGAACTACTAAGGATACTGCAGCTCTGTCTGTATTTGAAATCAAATAATGAGCATTAGAGATGATAGAATATCATAGTGATGTTACGAATAGTGACTAGCATAATATATAATCATGCTGTTGCAAACTTTGACAGCATATGCTACGTGGCTCCCTGGAGTCTGTGGAAGCATCCTCTGTTGGCTTTTATTCAAATTTACTTAGGGATTTTGAAGTATTTCAAAGATGAATTGTAGGCAAGAGTGTGTCGATTGAAAACCTTCGTTAGAAACAGTCATTACTTTTGTAGTTGCAAAAAGTAAAAATGTATTCCTGGTCCATTATTTGTCATTATACCTGACTCCTATTTCCAAATTTGCTCATTCTTCTTTTAATGTCCACTTGATTAGGAGCAACTTTATACCTGTACATTCATACAATTATCAATTAATGGTCATGAATCTAGACTTTATGGACAAGTATTGGGACACCTGACCTTTCCTGCCATGTGTGGCTCTTCTCCAAACTTTTACCCCAATGCTGGAGGCACACACTCAAACCTGTTCCAGCATGGCAATGCCCCTGTGTACAAAGCGAGCTCCATGAAGATATGGTTTACATGGCTTGGAAAGAAACTTCTTAAGTGGCCTGCTATAAAGCTCTAATCTTAACCTCCTGACCCTACATCAGCACCTGACTTTACTAACACCCTTTTGACTGATGAACACAAATGTCTACAAGCACCCTCCAAAATCTAGTGAAACATCTTTCCAGAAGAGAGGAGGGAACAACAAATTACAATTAAATGCTGAAAGAAATGCCCAGAAAGTACATACAGTACCATACTTATACAAATCTTCTTTCGGCTTCTCCCATTAGGGGTCGCCACAGCGGATCATCCAATATTCGTGAACGGCATGTTTGATTTAGCACATGTTTTTACGCTGGATGCCCTTCCTCACGCAACCCTCCCCATTTATCTGGGCTTGGGACTGGCACTAATAGTGCACTGGCTTGTGCAACCCTAATGGCTGGGGCTGGTTCCAGTACCATACTTATGACCAGTGTATATGGCCAAATATCAGACTGGGGGAAAAATGTAATCTCAGTGTGGTATTGTAGGTTACTATAAACTATTTAAACTACACAGAATGGTGCTAAAAACATCTCGTAAGTAGCATTTCTGCTGATGATAGAGGGCTGAAGAGAATTGTGAGCAGAAAAGCATTTTAAAATATAAAAAACAAAATAGAGTTCGAGTAGTACAGGAATCAAATCTTTTTTCTCCAGTGCACAAATAAGCAAGGATACAGGTGTTCTCATTAAAATGGCCGGTGAGTGGAACTGCTTAAAATGTCTCATTCTGGTTTGGCTCTAGTTCCAATCAGCTCAATGAACACACACTAAACAGTAACAGAAATGGATTAAGCTGAGGTATATTAAACTCATATTAAAATCTAAACAGGACTTTCCGTTAATTTTGTGTACTCAGGGGCACCGAGTAGCAAGCCCAGGAACTCCAGGAAATATGTTGCTATATTTAAATATGTCCCGGTTCTCTGTGTTATAAACGTGATTTGGGTCACCCCAAAGCCCACAGTGGTATTTTTGTTGCAGGACCCAGGCTGAGGAAATATAGTTTGTGTGTGTTGCGGTATACAAATAAACTGCAAGAACAGCACATGATTGACAAGACGGTAAATTAAGCCTTTCTTAAATACCTAAGGCCCTGAATTGGCATAGGTGTTTATCAAGGATTATTTCTAGAATTATGCAGTTTATATATGAAATGTCTCAAAATTCTCTGTCTGTACGTGTTCCAGAATGTGTTACCTTACTGTGCTGGCATATTCCACAAATTATAGTTTCAGACATAGACTGAATGAAGGCCAAAAGTTTATTTACAGATTAAAATGTAGTTTAAAACCAATAAATAGATACTATTTACTATTTAGATCTATTACTCAATAGTTTTTACTGACTATATATTCTAGTAGGTCACATACACCAATATGTTGGTTTCTTTATCAGGCTGGAACATTTCATAAATTAATGTAGCAACCTTTAAAAGATTCTGATTTTGTCAGAGGAATGATTCTGTCCCAACCAAGTTATGTTAATTGGGAGTGCATCTGAGGCTGTACATTGCCTGTCAAAAATTAAAAAACACCTTGTCATTTTTTTTATACATTTACACAGTTGAAATTATCTAAGAGAAAGAATGAGAAAGATGATGTTACAAAACTTTCTCACACCTACTGTCAAACATGAAGGTTTAAGCTTAATAGGCAGGAAGTTTTCGAGCAGGGAAGGTTGGAGACTTATTCCAGGTAAAAGGAATATCAAACCAACATGGATAACCAAAATGTTTTCAAAAGAAATATCCCACAGAAATCTGGAAAGAAAGGCGAGGGATTACTGTATACAGCATAGTAATTGTGTTTTTAAAAAACATTAATAACATCAAAAACTATAAGGTATAACAGAATTACAGGTATATAAAATGCACACTTTAACTGATTCCTGGGGAAGACAATCTTAATAATAGGGAAATAATGCTTGGATACTTGATCTCCATAAGGACAAGCTGTTAAATGCATATGTTGCATTTAGAGTTTTTTAATCTATATATAATTCTTTTAAAACATTCAACATGGAGTCTAGGATTGATAATTCTACTTTAATAGAAACTACAGGAAAAGACTTGAGATGTGCTGTGAAAGGTTCACCAAATATTCAATTTAAAGCCAGTGTTGTGTATGCTTCTTAATTATGCTAGACCCTTGTACTGCTTAAACAGTTCATTTATCCATTTAGTTGTGTATATGTGTATGAAATAACAACATTAAATGTGAAAAATATGTAAAGCTGACAGACGTGTCAGAAAGAGGCTGCTGTGGACATGTGCCTTTAAGGCAGCCATGCCAACACATTTACTAAATTAAGAAGACAAAAAAGAAGAAGAAGAAGAAGAAGAAGAAATAAGACAGAAAACATAGGGAACAAGTGCAAAAGAAAAACTAAAACAATGCTCAACTTAATATGGAGAAAACATTTTTGAACTTGCTCTGTTTTAGTGCCAGAGTGGCCGACCCACAAAGGCAGCCATTGTGTTTCATGGCTGCGGACCTCTGCCAGAGTTCAGGCTGTCCTGGACCTGCACAGACCTGCTTGAACTCCCTAAGCACCACTCCATGACCACTTTCATTCCTACCCCCTCCCACACACCAGCCACCCACCTAATATTGTCTGTGCTTAGGTTCATCAGGCTTTTACCACTGGGCTTTGCGGTATTCACAGAACTGAGGTTCGCCGCTGCCAGAATTCTTATGTTTCACGCGGAGGCGCTTGCACAGGCTAGCTTAGATTTCAGGGGCTTTTACACGCATGGCCAAGGACACTGATGAAAAGTTTAAGGCATAGATACATGAATGCAGCCATTAAACAGACACACATGCATAAGCATAGAAACACTCATTCGTGGAGCTTAGAACATAATGAAAAATCCTTGAAAGTGCAGGTCATGTTCTGAGAGGATCCCAAAGATTTACAGCTTATGTTGCTTTGCTGGGATCCATGAAGAACTGGAGGGTTAGTCAACAACTAATTGAATTGATAAAATCAACGACTTCATAGGTGTGCTCACATTAAATATCATGAGGACAAGATGAGGACAAAGAGAACAAACTCTGAACTAACAGTGAAAACCAAGAAGGTTCAGACTGAAATGTATGAGATGAATTTTATCGATTTAGGCTATCGTGTGTTAATGAATGCCGATAGCAACAGCACACCGTGTCTACGAGCGGACATATACGTTTGCTAACAAACAGGCAGGACTACAAAGAGACACCTGTTTCAGCCGGCAATGGTTGCCAACTCTTGCTTCCTATTTTTACATTAGTGGGCTATGACAGATTATCAGATTCCCAAGAGCAACTGACCCTTATCAAGCACCCCTTCCCTACCACTAACTATTGACACCACTGACATACACAAACACACACATATGGTCATTTCATGCTATTAGTGTAACGTGGTCTCATCAACCCAGGGTGTCCTTTCTCAGTTTATAATAATCTTGTTTATTATTAGACTGAATGTCTGATGAGGTCAGCACAGGTCTGTTTCAATACTCTTTCCTTCCATCCTGCCATCTCTCTAGTTTTTATCTGGTCTCCATCTCTTATATTTTGTACCTTATTCCTTATGTGTGATAATCTGAAAAAATCTGTCTAATGTCACCATGGGTGGAATTTGACAAATAAAAAAAATGGCCATTTTTTCCTGCCCTTTAATTGACTCTGGAGTCCATGCAGGTGGTTTAAATGTTATGGCTGATGGATCTATATATACTCTGGGTTATAACATTTTGTGCACTTCACATTGTTGGTTAATATGATTCTGTATAGATATGAAATGAAGCAATCATGGATGTGAATGAAATGTAGATGTTCAGTTTTCAGAATTCAAGAGGATGAACAAAAAAAAAATGTGCGTTGACCATTTTGGAATGAGTCTTTTTTTACATAGTCACATGGCCATGAAAGTGTATATCAGTCAGATATCCTGTAAAAATAAAAGGACTATTAAAAAATACTTGAATTGAGCCTGAAAGTCTACACCATAATTCACATCTAGATTCCTCCTATTCACCATCATTTTAGTATAAACAGGCAAAAGTTTGATTGTGTTGCTGTCAAAATATTGAATGACAACGGCTACCTTCCAAAAGCCATACTGTTTGCATATACTGTACTTTTACCCAAAAACTGCCCTTAGATATCTATTATAAATTAGTTTTATGGACACTATTCAAATGTTTTCTTAGTTGAGAGATGTGTCAAAATTAGTGTACAGTACTGATGTGGTGGGATCTCTTTAGGATCTCTGATGGCACACACACACACACACACACACACACACACACACACACACACACACACACACACACACACACACACACACGCACACGATATTACAGTAATGCCTGTGGCATGAAGGCTGTATTTACTCATCCACAACTCACTCATGACTGACTCACTTGCCGCTGTTTAGCTCAGTCAGCTGTTCAGTTCTAGAAAGCATTTTTTTTCTTTAAGTTTGTGTTCTGGCTGATCACATAATTTGTACCGTTCACCAAGACTGAAGAAACTTTTTTGCACAAGAGTTTCTGAGCAAGCATATTAGTTATTAGCTTCCAGACAGTGATTTAACTTCCTGTTTATTGGCGATGCTTAAGGGACTCATTAAAGTCACTGGAAATAATTGCGCCATTACAGAAAACATCCCTTTCCCCAATGCAGGTATTTCTTACTTCAACTATTTCTTACTTATACTATAGTGCACTTGGAGCTTGGAGGAAGCATTAGCTAAAACTTTGTCGACTGTGTGAGACACCCTATCTAATCAGCCTCCAGCTAAACAGAGCAGCAGCAGACACCTGAGCTGAGCTTTGCTCACAGCTGATAAATGATAAATGCTTTTGCTGTGAGCATGTTGTATTTTTGCTTAAACTGAAATTCGGGGAATTTACATATTACTGTACTTGAAATCTACTATTCTTAGATGCACTAGAATAAATATTGTAAGGAATGAGGTTTTAATGCCAAATCGATAGACATGTCGGGTTAGTGTGCTCCGTTACAGCATGCATCCTGTGGAACATTTGGTAAAGTAGCTCCATCTGGGATGAACTGAGTAACCTCTGCCATTCATCCCTTTTCTCCCTCCGTCTCCTGTTTTTGTACTGTCTCAGTAATTTTTTTCATAAGCCCATACTATTGGGCTCTTCGCCTATCCTGTCTGAACCCAACACAATTAAACCCAGCTACTTTCGCTCTAATTGTTCATAAGTAAGAGGTTTTGGCTGCAGACCTAAAGAGAGGAAAAAACGCTTTGTCATTGTGAAAAAGTTACAGTATTACAGTGTAAACAAAGATGGGGCCCCATTTTCTCCATTTAAAATAAACCACATGTAAAAGAGAAGGTTCAAAAAGAAACCAGAACTATTTAATAACAAGGACAGGATGACAAAATGGTAAAGGGGAATAATACAGAAGGAGAAATGTTTTGCATTTTTACGATTTTTGCAGCCTATAATATTCAGCAAAACATTTCACTGTCACAGATGTCATCTGACAATTCTTTGGACAAGAGTTGAACTCGAATGTCTAAGAGCACATTATTTGACATTTTCTTCGACGACCGATTTGGTGCCACTGCAAACCAAAAACAGCTGACGACAAAGTTCTGGCAGTGAACTTTATTGCCTCAAATCCCCTTAAGGAATGTTTCTGTTTGTGCAATTCTGTTTTTTTTCTAACAAAGAACTTGCAATTGTTAACGTAAAAAAAAAAAAGGTCTTCATCGCTTTATTTGACATGGAGAACACATTATTGCTTTTATAAAATTCTGCCAAGATTTTGTTATGTTCATATATATAAATATTATATAAATATAATAGTGTAAGTATTTGATACACTGCTGATTTTTCATGTTTTCCCACTTAAAAAGAATGGAGAGATCTGTAATTTTCATCATAGGTACAGCTCAACTGTTAGAGACAGAATCTAAAAAAAAAATCAAGAAAATCACATTGGTGATTATGGTTTTTAAATAATTAATTTCGATTTTATTGCACAAAATAGTATTTAATACTATAGAAAATTAATATTTGGTACAGACACCTTTGTTTACAGAGGTCAGATGTTTCATGTAGTTCTTGACCAGCTTTGCACCCACTGCAGCAGGGATTTTGGCCCACTCCTCCATACAGGTCTTCTCCAGATCTTTTAGGTTTTGGACCTGTCGCTGGGCAACATGGCGTTTCAGCGCCCTCCATAGATTTTCTATTGGGTGCAGGTCTGGAGACTGGCTAGGCCACTCCAGGACCTTGAAATGCTTCTTACGGAGCCACTCTAAAGATGCCCTGGCTGTGTGTTTGGGGTCATTGTCATGCTGGAAGACCCAGCCATGACCCATCTTTAATGATCTTTTTGGTTGTTAGCCCAAAATCTCGAGATTCATGGCCCCATCCATCCTCCGCTTAATACAGTGCAGTCGTCCTGTTCCTTTTGCAGAAAAGCACCCCCAAAGCATGATGTATTCACCCCCGTGCTTCACGGTTGGGATGGTGTTCTTGGGATTGTACTCATCCTTCTTCTTCCTCCAAACACGGCGAGTGGAGTTTATACCAAAAAGTTCTATTTTTGTCTCATCTGACCACATGACCTTCTCTTATGTCTCCTCTGGAGCATCCAGATGGTCTTTGGAAAACTTTAGACGGGCCTGGACATGTGCTGGCTTGAGCAGGGGGACCTTATGCACGCTGCAGGATTTTAATCCATGACGGTGTGGTGTGTTACTAATGGTAACTGTTGAGACTGTGGTCCCAGCTCTCTTCAGGTCATTAATCAGGTCCTCCCATGTAGTTGTAGGCTGATCCCTCACCTTTCTCAGGATCATTGATACTCTACGAAGCGAGATTTTGCATGGAGCCCCAGTCCGAGGGAGATTAACAGTCATCTTGAATTTCTTCCATTTTCTAATAATTGTTGCCTTCTCACCAAGCTGTTTGCCTATTGTCCTGTAGCCAATACCAGCCTTGTGCAGGTCTACAGTTTTGTCCCTAGTGTCTTTAGACAGCTCTTTGGTTTTGCCCATAGTGGAGAGGTTGGAGTCTGATTGATTGAGTGTGTAGATGTGCAGGTGTCTTTTAAACAGGTAACGAGTTCAAACAGGAGCAATAAATACAGGTACTGACTGGAGGACAGGAGGGCTTCTTAAAGACAAAGTAACAGGTCTGTGAGAGTCTGAATTCTGTCTGGTTGGTAGGTAAACAAATGCTTATTTAATGCAATAAAATGGAAAATAATTATTTAAAAATCATACAATGTGATTTTCCGAATCTTTTAGATTCTGTTTTTCACAGTTGAGCTGTACCTACAATGAAAATTACAGATCTCTCAAATTTTTTTCTCTCAAAGTGTGAAAACTTTATAATATTATATATATATATATATATATATATATATATATATATATATATATATATATATATATATATATATATATACACACTAGGGATGTCAAACAGAATGCGTCAATAACGTTAACGCAAATTTGCATTTAATTAATTCGTAATTGATTCGCACATAATTAACTCAGCACACATTTGTTTGACCATTTTAGTCTAAAATTTTAATAAATAAATATAAAAGAAGTTAAATTAAAACCTTCAATGTAACAATCTATTCACAATTTCCATTCTTTAATCAAATTAATTCTTTAATTTCTTAATCTTTCTTAAAAAAAAAATCACCACCAAAAAAACATTTTTCATCACTAAACATTTGTTTTACTGATGTGCGAAGTCCGAAACCGCTATAATGCACATATCCGGCAATTAAAACCATCCGTGTGGAAACAGCAAAAGTTCTGTTTGGTGTCCTGATGATTTACATAATTCAAAACACCATAATTACTTTAAAAAATTATAAGTATATTTTGTCTTCATGCTCTATGTTGAGTCAATATTTGTCCAAACCCATGTTGATTACAGTATTATAAACTTGAAAAGTATCAATTTAAGGTACATTTAGAACAGATTAATTTGAATCACGAGTTAACTCACACTAAAATAATCAAATTGGGGTCAGAGTCCTCGAGCAGACCACTCAAGATCTTACACTTAAATGAGCAAAAACATTTCACAATGCTTGTTACTCCTTGATATAGGTTTGCCACATTAAATTTAGTGAAGAGCAGGAATCTAAGACTAAAGTGGTCTAGTCTAATGAATCGAGACAAATTAAGTGAAAATTATACCATGCAATTTAAAACTGTCTAAACTTGTGCACAATAAACAAAATGATCTGCCAAAGGAACACAAATATTTGATTTTAATAAAGTGTCTTATAATAGGCATTATAGTCTTAGGTTTTAATCATTTGAATTATTATTCTATGATTTTTTATTTCAGTTGTCCCAGGGATTCTTTTATTTCTTCCCTTTTATTAGAACCTTTACTAAACCTAGTGACTTTTTTTTAATCATTAAATAGGTTTAACTGTAAGAATGTGTTGACACCAAAAGAAGGTTAAGCAAAGGGTATTACAAACTGAGTTCCTTTCTTGTACATGCTGTCAGCAAGAATGGAAGTGGTAGAGCGCTGTTTCAGATTAAGCACAAGAAAGTTGGCAAAACGTATGCTTGCTATAGTTTAAAGCACATAAAAAAAGCAATTAATGGCTGCTCTGGGAAACGAACTGAGGAATTAAAACAAATAAAAAATGATATGCTGGAAATGACACACGTCCATAAATGTCTAATTAAAAAAGATTAGAGCTACAGAATGTGAGTGTATGCTCGTGCTATATGCAAATATCATTTTAAAAGTCAAAGGAAGGCAACATTCTTTGTGTGCGTTCCCCACTGAAAAAATAACCAGGGGCGGAAATCATTCTGACAATTCATATAAAAACCTTTGCTTCTGGACCTGACTATTTTAAATTAATATTCATTGGGATTGTGTGTGGCCGTAATCCTTATCTCATGGACTATTTAAAAATGTGAAAATGAGGTTGGTTTTAAGGCACAGCTCTAAAACAATAAGCATGTTTCTCTTTGTAATGGTGGTCTGCCTCAAAATACCACAAAGGGGAAGCTACATTCCTTTCTCAGACCTCTGGTATTACAGTAAGATAAGTCTGGAATACCAAAATCCTGAAATGACCATAGAATTAAAAACCTTCTTTCAGAGGATTTGAGTCAGAATTCTTTTCCTCATTTTATTACTACTACTTCATTAACATGGTGGGATTTTTTTCATCAACAAGACAATGTGTGAGCCAAAAGGTTTTTTTTTTCTGTATTATTTCCTAAACGTTAAAAAAAAAATCAGGGTGGGGGTGGGGGAGTGGTAGTTTGTTACAAAGGGGCGTAGCGTTCTCTGCAGTGGGACCATGCCGTACCAGGAATGGCTACTGCAGTGTTCATTCACTGTCTCTCTTCCTCTGTGCAGTAATCAGGCAGCCATTAGAGATGGCAGTGAAAGCCATCTTTTTTCTGTGTCCTTAGATGAACTAGTATCCAATTTGCCTCCCTCTTACTTTCTGCCTTGTTCTCTCTCTCTCTCTCTCTCTCTCTCTCTCTCTCTCTCTCTCTCTCTCTCTCTCTCTCGCGCGCGCTCACTCGCTCTCCCTGAAATTCATTTTCTTACAAGCGCCTCTGTTTTCTCTCAGTCTCAATTCAACTCAACAATGTTTTATTGGAATAAATGCTGCAAGTTGCATTCTGGTCACACCAGTAAATATAAGTGTACAGAGGAGAATAAACACTTGACGGTTTTAATCACTTTTATTTGAAGTGGCTCGTCGAAACATTGTTTCAATGCTTGTCCTAGATAAGCATATGTCGTGGAAAGATCTCAAACCAGACAGCAATTTGTTTTGGGTTTATAACAGCAATTCTGTCTGTCTGTCTAAAAATTGATGTTCCTCAGAATTAGGTGGGTTTTATGTTGCAGAGGTAAAAATCCAACTGACTGGATAGTCATGGATTTGTAATGAATTGGTGCTGCTTGTTTGTTAACGCTGTCAAATTCACTCATACTCTTGTTTTGAATACAGATAGATACTAAATAGAATTGTCCTACTATAGCCTAATATAGACTTCAGTGCCTTTTCTTTGCATTCTTAAAGAATTTGGCTTGTGGGATTTCAACTGGTTGGTTTGTTATAGCTAGGAACATCAGCATCCTTCACATCAAACCAAAACTTGCACATTTAGGTGATGCACACAGAGAGTTGCTCAAGTATTTTATTTGAAATGTACTATGAGATAATAATAGGTATAAGTTACTATACTGTGTGTTCACTCTCTAGATTTATTCTGTTCTTAGGATTTATTTTTTGTACTATAACATATATATAAAAAAATACGCATTTTACCGCAGTGCCCCAATAAATAATAGGAAGAAATTGTTCACATACACCTGTCTATGTCTGAATTGTTCCTGCTGTCTGCCTCCTCTCTCTCTCTCTCTCTCTCTCTCTCTCTCTCTCTCTCTCTCTCTCGCTCTGTGCCACTTTCATCCCTATTTTACTTTCTCCCTTCCGCCTCTTATTTCCCCTCTCAAGCTGATGGAAGAGGGTGGGGTCAATCTGCACCGGTTGCCATGACACCAGACAGCCCTTGCTCGGTGAAGGCACGTAGTTTCCTCTGTTCTATTTCCCCAGAGCTTTCCACGGGGGTGAGTGTGTGTCTGTGTGTGACAGCATCAAAAAAAGACAGAGCGACAACAAGCGTGTGCATCACATGTCAGTTACGTTAAAGAACAAGTCATTTGAATGTAAAGTCTGCAAGCAGTGTGTAATACGGTAATCAGACACCTCTCATAGGTCTATCTGTCAAAGCAGTACCACAGCAGAAAAATACGAGATATGATTGGATGGTTGCTTCGGAACACTTGTGAAAATATTTTACATTCTACCCAATATATCAGTACTACACAGTCCTACAATTGCACTAAAGAAGCAGACTCTCTCTCTCTCTCTCTCTCTCTCTCTCTCTCTTTCTCTCTCTCTCTCTATTTCTTTCTCTCTCACTCGCTGTTTCTCTGTGCTATCTATCCCAAAGCAGGAGTGCTGATGAATAATTTAACAGTTGATATTTGCAGCCATCTGTTTCTCTTTTCCTCACCATCAGTCTTCCTTGCAATGTTCTTTTACGCTGTGCTGTGTCACCAAACAAGAAGTGCTGCAATGAGAGGAAGGGGGGTCTCACACCACTGACCAGTTCTGGATCCATTGCAGCACAGAGCGTCTGGGTCTCGGAGGTGCTCATCGCAGAGAAATTCATGCATCATTCATGAATCACTTCACACCTGTAATTCACCATGGGTATTTAAGGTTTACTCTTTATTAGCTTATAGTTTAATGGATCTCTATGTTATCAGCTTTTGATAAAATATCGAGATGCAAGCATGATATGAACTTTGTTGTTTCCATTCTCAACTGCTCTCCGTAATAAAACAATACATCATTTCAGCTGTCAATAATGGATATGGACAACCTGGTGTGTTGTAACTACTGTATAGCAAGTGTGAAATTGGAATTTCGTATAACTTGCAACGCATTAACCGGTTAAATATTTACAGTAGCAGCCAGGATCCAATAGAGGGAGACATAGAGCCCAATGCTGGGCCACAATCTTGTGGTTTTATTTAACAGCATTTAATGAAAACACTCAAGACTATTTGATTACATCAGATACTGGCTGAAATATTTTAAGTCATCATTTTGCTGAAAAAAGCCATAATTATACTATAAAGAGGGCCAGAACAAACAAATCAACTTCATATAAAAGTGTCCAGGCAGTGTTGAGGAAAAGCAGGAGCTGGAGCTCATTTGAAAGGCTCTTAGATGTCCTAAATGATGAGACTGCTCAGGGCTCCGGCCTTTGGTCAAACAGTGTCCCCTTTCTCCTGAAAATTACAGCTTGTGCAGATCAAGCTCTTGGTGAACGGCCAGGACAAGCGGCGTCTTTGTTCAGGTGAAATTCCTCTGTGCTATCTGCACCCCTTCCAAATGTCTGTGGCTGCCTTTGCTTTAATTAGGGCTCCTGGAGCGGGCATCAAACCACCCAACCCCTTCAACCTTACCCTGACTTATTCCTGCACCAAAGCGACTGGAACAGCATGACAATTAGAGCTCCAGTAAAAGTAAAGGTATATATTCACTGCCTCTCCCTCTTACTCGCTTAGTGTGTCCTGTTTTCAAGAATGCATCACTGAACTAGCACTAAAATATGCTTCCAGACTTGTTTTACCACACAGCTGCACATCTGATTACAAATGCAGGTCTCTGGAAGTAAGACACAAGATGATGGCTGGTGGAAAACTGGGCCACCGCTAACTTCAGGTGGGTGTGTGAGGTTAAAGACTTAATTCTCAACCACACTAGCAATTGCTCCTGTCCTCGAGAAAGAGCAGGTTCAAGAGACTAGGGAGTGGAGAGGATGAGGGCAATTCTTCTGCACACGCTAAAAATGGCAGAGCTCAGACCGGCGCGGGCGGGAGGAGGTCAAACATTCATTTTACGCTGCCTATACACACACTGACAGATGCTGTCTGCTTTGATCTATCTTTAGCCGATCCACACCTATCAGTGGACCACTGTCCGGAAAGCTACTTAGAGATTCTGCCTGTTCTGAACACTTATGCCTGCACGTATTGCGTCTAATTGCACAGCATTGTGGGAAACATGGATGTAATGCATTTGGAGTATTACGTTAAAACCTAAGTAAGAGTGTTAGTCGGGGAACGGACTGACTGTGAATGAATAAGAGAGTAGATAGAGTGAGAACAAGAGAGGGAGACACACCGAAGAGACAGACAGACATAGCATGAGAGGAGTACAATGGTGGCGGTGGTGGCGAGAGCAGGAAGACGAAATGCACCGGAGCGGAGCTGGATGCGCGCGCTCTCTCTTCCCGAGCACAGCGTGGCCAAGCTGAACCGAGTGAACTACAGCCGAGTGCTTTCCGTGAGGTCAGAGAGTCCAACATTCCTCTGGAGCTGTGTGTTTACACTGCTTGGAGAAAGGGGGAGTCAGCAAGGGGGTGCTTGAGGGCCTTACAGGAAGGGAAACAAATCAGCTCCAAGCCGCACTACACAAACCATATGCGGTCTGGAGGCCTGCTATACCACACTAAGATCTCTGCACTTATTCATTCACTGCTTGATCGCATACGAAAACCTAGTTAGGAGAGTAAATACAGAATATACCAGTCGCACTGTCAACAACCATTATTCTCATCTTTTTTGCAATTTGGCTCGCATTTTATTTATATTACCTTTATAAAAGAGCATAAGTAGTACCGATCATGTAATCTGATGTTAGCTTTACTTTCCTGAGGAGGACTGGAAGTTCAGCACATATTAAAAGATTAGGAGGGGCTCGGACAGACCAGTTTTCCAGGAAGGAACAATTTCTCTTTTTTATTTTACAGATTCCAATAGATATTTTGATACAGATTGTAAATCAGGGTCTGATCAATGCTCACAAATTTAAAATGTATTTTTTCAAATTTTATAAACCAACAATATTAATTATACAAATGTTCTCTAAATAGTCAAAGCCTAGTCTGAGATTTTAGACTGAGATGTGCTTTAGGTAAATTATAAATAGGGCAGAATTTGTATTTTATGTCAACTACATTATATATACTATTATATAAATATAATTTATTATAATTATGAATGACAACACCTAATCGATTGTGATCTGCTTTGGAAAATGTCATCTGTTCTCTGATTTCAATGCCTGTGGTATTCAATTAAAAAATGCAAGACAAATATGACAATGTAAGACAAATATATAACGTCTTATTGTATTTTTTTGTAATACATATGTATATTGTGTCTCTAAGTACGTATAATTCACTTACTCATCAAGTGCAAATTGTACAGTGTTTTGAATAGACACAGAAAACACTTACAAGAATATTGTTAATATTTCTGTAAAAATCACAACTGATTTTGACTAGGCCAAGAATGTGCATAACAAAATTTGCTATTATTAAAAAAATGTACACGAAAAGGCGTACAATAGCTGTTTTGACAATCATACTCAATACAATCATAAATATGATATTATAAATGTGTAACAAATGTAACATATACAATACGGAGGAACTGAGGTACGACACTAAAGCCAGCAGAATGAGTTTACAAGCAAAGCTGTACAGTGTCTTCCCCCTTCTGTTTAAACAGCAGAACTACACAATACCTCGTGGAAAACGGGAAAGCAGGTTAGGGAGTGTAAAATATGTAATTAAATTTAAAAGAAAAATTGAATTAAACCTCAGAACTTCTTAATCTACTTAAGATTTGTCAACTTTCTGCTTTTAATCCAATTTAGTGAAAAGCTTTAGGCTTTTCATTAAATGCAGAACACGTGATAAAGCATGTAAAACAAGACCATATTAATGGAATTATACGATCTGTAAGGAACAGTAATACACAATAAAAGTACATTTAGGATTGTAGTTTATTTATCCACTAGGAAATTGTTTATATACAGTTTAAAAAGACAAATACAAACCAAAATCTCTCAGTTGGTCATAACTATCTCGCTTCTAGCTATCTACAGTATTCTATAGATTAAGACTTTTTGGATTCTGCAGTTGCTGAAATACAAATAAGCACTACAGGTGACTCACACTACTTATCCCTAAATAAAGTTGTTCATTAAGAGCATTAAAAAAAAGCGAGAAAAATACTCAAACAACAGCAATCTTTAATGTGTTAATCCAATTAACACTTTTCACACACATTCCAGACGGCTTTTGTTCCTGACAGAAGTCAGTGAGTTCAGCTCAGCTGCATAAACCCGGAGTTGTGTATCACTCGGAGTCTAATCTGCGTCCCTGAAGGTGCTCAAGTGTCATTCTAAGTCCAGTCATGGACAGGAAATGGGGAGGAGGGGAGAGGAGGAAGTCCTCTCAGCCTTTAAATGTTGTACAGGATTTCTGTTACATTCTTTTTTTCTGATTATTTGCTGCCATTTGACCAGTGTTAGATAGAATGGACTGGCAAGCGTTCAAGTGGTTGCATGTTTAGTTACACATATATAAATCTATATGTGTGTATAAGTGCACACTTAAAGATTCAATCATGATACTTAATATTATAGCTAAATATACTTTGTATTTATTGAGTGCAAGAAACAAATTATTTATTTTAATAGGCATTTTGTTGATATTTAGATTTTAAACACATAAGGGATATATTAGTTAGCAGTGCTAGCTAGGTTTTATTTAGGATTTTTTTAATGCTTTAAAAAAACTAAACGATTTGACTACGGTTACAAGTAACTTACAAATACTATCAGTCTTGTTGGTGCTTTTTGTGAAACCCTCTTTGTTAAAAAAAAAAAAAAAAAAAAAAAAAAAATAATAATAATAATGAATTAATATAATAAAAAAACATATATTTATATGGATTTATTTTTTACTTTACAATTCACAAATTCAAATGAATTGCCTTCAAAGTAAACACTTCTGACTTAAACAGATTAATTAAAAATATTATGATATGCTTATATGCTTTTGATGTTCACTTTTTTAATGCAGATAAGATCACTGTGCCATGCTTAAAGTGGTTCAGGGGGAAATTGCAAAGAAAAAAACTTACACGTTTAAGGTGCGTTACAACAGAGCACTTACACGCCTGAAGCCAAGCAGCTGAATGAACTTATCAGTGAAGTGAAGAGAGAGCTATAACTGATGGATGGGATAGAGTAGGACAGAAAGCAGAGTGCAGAGGGAGCTCTGGAGAAGAGAAACCTCAGCGGGACAGCATCTCTCTCTCTCTCTCTCTTTCTCTCTCTCTCTCTCTCTCTCTCTTGCTCTCTTTCCATCTTGTCCTTCACTGTGCCGGACACAACGGTTCCTCCGAGGCCTGGGCTGGCAGGCTTTTTTCCCCCCTCATATTGACAGACTGCTTTAACACAATAGCTAGCCATGGCTTTGAAAATGGATGTCCTCCTCCCTCTGCACCCCTGCTCCGAGCCTAACGCCTGGAACCTCGGTTCCCTCACCATGACACCCGCATTCAGCCAAGCAGACAGACGGAGTAAACGCGGACAAAGGCGAGTGTGGAGCGAGAGCGCGAGAAAAGAAGAAAAGGGGCAAGTGATGGCAAAAAAAAAGAAGATGAATGGAAAATGGGGGCAAGATCGACAGACCGCGCTCACCTTTTGTCCCGTCTCTCAATTTTTTTCTTTTTGTCTCATTTTAACATTTTTTTTCTGCCTTCTCTCTTTTGTATTAATCCATGAAGTTTTACAGATAGAGATATAGCAAGAGAGAGAGAGAGAGACAGAGAGACAGAGAGAAAGAAAAAGAGCACTCTTAAAAGAGAGAGGAAAAATAGCTAAAGCTAGACAGTAGCTCCAAACAGGGAGAAACCTACATTGCTTGTTACCGCTCTTTCTCTGGGTTCTTCTCTTTCTAAGTTTCCTGCCGTGCTCCCGCTTGGTCAGGTCCGGACTCGCTGTGCTGTCAGAAAGAGAAGCAGGTTGATGCAGAGGCAGCAGCTGGGGTTTTTTTGGTTGTTGTCTCTACTGGGCTTTATGAATCCCTCCTGCTTCTGTACACAGTTGCAGCACAATGACTTTCTAACTCCCCCCACCCTTCATCCTCATCAGCACCTGCAAGTGGAAAAGTAAGTATAAGAAGTGGCAGCGAGTCTGTGTGTGTGTGTGTGTGTGCGTGTGTGTGTGTGTGCGTGTGTATGTGTGTGTGTCTGTGTGTTCGGATGTGTCATTCAGGGCTGTACTTCATACATCCATGTTAATAATAATGTGTGCTTATTTTCATAGATTATTTCCTCATATTCATACATTACATTTTGAGTGCATATGAGATGGCATCATCACTAGTACACCAATTAAAAATTATCTGAGGGAGTTTTCTGGTACTGACATTTTGGCTCATTAATAATTCTTGCACCAATCCGTTCAGGCTTGTCAAAGAATATCATCAAAAGCAGGAGAAAGAAGAAGAAAGTGGAACTCACTTCTCTCTTCCATTCTCTTCTCTTCTGAATTCCAGTCAGTGCTAATAGTGGGTTTGTGTTAGTGGATCACGTGTTCAGCGTGCTGATAGATAGAAGAGGAATGGAGAGCTGCCGGGGTATTAACGGTTGAGGTGAGACAGGAAGCCAAGAGGAAACCCACTTGCAACACATAAGTCAGGACAGATATGCAAGAAAAGCACATAAACATTACACTGAAAGTGGGTTTTGTTGACAGAACTGCTTCTGTAAAGCCCATAAAACATTCTCTGTCATGTTTCTACAAACATATCATTAGGAAATGATTAGTCATGCAAATGATTGGGGTTTAAAATGATTACTGGTTTCTGTAATGTGCCGAGGAAGCAGTATCAACAGAAACATTTACCTGCCAGATAAATTGGCTGTGCGTGTTGCACTTTCAGTGCACTTAAACCAAATGAACAACAGCAGGAAATGTTTTTAGTGAGATTTAGTAACTTAGTAAAAAAAATAGGAGGTGTCTGGAACATTTCCCCTGCAGAAACTATGCTGCAAAAATATATGTAGTTTAGATTTGGGCTTCCACATGGCACACACAGAAAATGTATGTATTAACACTAAGAGAAACTTTTCATATATATATATATATATATATATATATATATATATATATATAATATATATATATATATATATATATACACACAATACATCAATCATGTGACAGCAGTGTGTGTCAAAGCATAAAATCATTCAGAAAAAAATAGAATCCACCCTATAAAGTTTGCGCATAATGGTGTGGAAAACAAAAAACAGCAGGTGAAGTGCGGGTGAAAATGGCTTTCTAATTAGAAGTTTAAGAAAATGGCCAAATTGCCTCATGCTGACACCTAATATATACAACAATTCAAACAAACACTTTATACAACTGTGGTGAGGAGCAAAGCATCTCAGAATGAACAACCTGAAAAAAAGGAGATTACTGTATTGCTATAACAACAAAAGAACACTTTAGATTCAAATCATCAAAATGGTATAAGATTACAGGACAGAGCACAGACTCACTGAACCCAAACAAACTGGAAAAAAACATCAACTATTTTTCCAATCTTAAGTTGTTTACTTTTGGAGAAGATGTGCCCAGTGTAACTACAAGTTCATGTTCTTGGCTGACCCAAATATAACCTGCTATGGTCTTTGAAGGTTTTGATGTGTTGTGCCTGGGTCATTTTTTTCAGCAAGTAATTGTCTGTGCTTTGCAGCCTATGATTCTTAATGAGATAATTAATGTAAATAAATACTTTGTTAGAAAGGCATTTGGGTTCACAGGTTCTAAATAATTTTAAATGCTATAAAAAAATATATTGTAAGTGATTATATATATATATATATATATATATATATATATATATATATATATATATATATATATATATATATATATATATATATAAAAGAGAGAAAAAGAGCGAGAGAGAGATGAATATTTTGGGAATAAAATAATCTAGTGGCTGCTTCCATTCAAGTGAATGCCTGTCTTTTTAACAGTTTTTTTACCGTGTCTTTTTTCTTTCCTTGACCAATTGTATTGTAATACCTGCAGTGATTAGCATGACAACAATAGCCTGCCAGTGAATGGTGTGACCAATGCAGCTTGAACATGACATCCTTTTTCCAGCAAGAGCAATTACTAAGACTTCTCTGTCTGCTGTTCATGTGTAATGTGTAAACTGGAGTTTGCAGCAGTGCTGGGGCAGGATTACATTTAGGGTCTGATGCTTTTCTCCAGCAGTGGAGGGAATGAGTAATAAGAATGTCTGAAACCGTGGCAGGCTGTCTGCTGCACAGTGTGCACAAGCATCAATCACACACTAGGGCCTCCACTTTGTACACACAAGCAAATAATCACACACACACACACACACACACACACACACACACACACACACACACACACACACACACACACACCCCCCATACCATTAGGTAGGCATTTGTCACCCCACTTTGAAATAATGACACGGTAAAGTATAGCTTTGCCACCCCCCACCCCCGGCCCACTTCCTACATTAACGTAAACATACATCTCTTAAGGTTAACATTACAAAATGTTAATTTGTTCGTTGTCTGCACTTTTCATTGCTGCAGGGTAGTATTTGCCATTTTTACTCACAAAAGTATGTAATAAAAAGAATAAAAAAGTCTGAGGACGGAGAGGAAATAGAATTATTTGGAATACCTGATAATAAATACAGTGGCTTTACAACTCTCCTAACAACAGCTTAGCAGGCTGTGCAGAGGAATACAATAATCAACACATGACCAAGCTTACCTATATAGGTATTTATACAAACACTGTTAAAGTGTAGCTACTTGGCAAAAAAGGTATAAAATTGGTAATGTGGGTCAGCAAAGCAACATTTCCGTATATAATGAAAATAAAGTGGGGAAACGCTGCAAAGGAAGAGGAATGACTGGAGCGCAGGTAAATCCATAAAGTAACAGCTGGGCATTTGACAAAGACCTTAACCCCCAAATGCTCCAAAGGGCACACGAGAAGTTGAGCATGTGCCCTGACCCTGAACTTCCTTTCATGTCTGGGAAGGGATGTCAGCATATGCAAAGATAACAATTGCTTTTTACAATTCGATTCCTTCTTTCCTTTTGATAAAATATCTGATAAAAAAATATAATGAAAAGCAATAATAAAAAAAGAATTAATGAACTAAATGCACTGGAGTTTTTTCAAAATGCTCAGAAAATACAAAAATTTCATAAAATACAGTGACAATGAATTCTAGATAATATTATTCTGGATTGAGCAGATAATATGATTCTGGATTAAATTTTGTTTATATTAATGCACCTATGCTAATTCTGGTCTAATTTAAAGATCTTTAATAGCAATAGTATATACCCATCCTGTATATCTACATATTCACAAGCTTATTATAAATAGATTAAATGGATTCTAGTTAACCTAAAAAATTATAATAAACATAATGTAGATTTCCATAAGAAGGCCTTTTATTAACATTTATGGAAGAAGATTCCAGAGTCAGCATTTGTCAGTGCAGAGGACTTAGTGCTTATAGTTTCTCTGTACCTTGACATGCTGCATAAGAAGCTGGTGAGGGAAACGCTATTTATAGCGGATATGAACATAAATAATAATAATGTGAACTAACGTAGATGTTCCACAACATTAAATGTTACTGGTCAAAGTTAAAAGGCATGACATACACCAATCATGCAGAACTTTACGGCTACAGATCAGACCTACCATTATGACCACCTGCCTAATATTGTGTTGGTCCCCCTTTTGCTGCCAAAACAGTCCTGACCAGTCGAGCATCAACAGAATTAACTTCCTCAGCAATTTGAGCTACAGGAGCTCGTCTGTTGGATCGGACCACACGGCCCAGACTTCACTCCCCACGTGCATCTGGACAAGCCAGTATGACATATCCACTCATCCGAGGTGGCAAGCAGATCTCGCCTATATGTCCCGTTCTCATTTATACCCCTGGTAACAGTAGGTAAGGGGTTAATAATCACCCCATAGAAAATGAATAGTAAGGCAAACCCAGCACCTGCTCGGAATTCTGGAAATTCTCAGAAATTCCGGCCCCGTAGAAAATGAATGGGGAGTCCGATCCACTGTTCGGCCCGTATTTGCCCCACACGCTCGAACAACATATCCACTCTTCATGGGTGGGTAGCAGGTCGCGCCAATACACCCCGCATTCATCGATAACGCAAGGAACAATTGGTAGGGGGCAATAAATAATAATAATAATAGGGGGCCTATATAAATAAATGGGGAAACAGCTATGATTCACATACGTTGACACACATATAGTGAATGAGCTGGGTCAAAGCCCACAGACCCCAGGCATGCCATACATCAATCTAAACAGCCCGGTAGGGGGAATTGCATTATGGGAGATGCTTTAACCCCACAATCAATGGGGGGAAGGAGGGGGGGGGGGGGTCACAAAAGTGGGAGGGGTCAAAAGAGGAAGGGGACATGTGACATATCACTGCACTGTGGGTAATACAGTAATCTTACGTAATGTGACATTAAGCCATGCCCTCACCAATACCCCAAATACTGTAGGCTAAAAAAAGAATGTTCTTTAGAAATAGTAGTGTGATATGTCAAAATGCTCGCACAGTGGGGGAGTTGAACCCCACCTGCAATCAATAACGTCACTTGACGTTATAGGCCACGCCCATCGCACAAACCTATTAGCTTACCACCCCGCTAAACTTGGTCTGACCCGGATGTGTGACACCTTAAAATGTTTACTACGGTCTGGGGAATCTCCGACAGAGTGCCATATCAAATAGGTGGGAACATGCAAAAAATGCAAAATGACAAATCTCCAGCAACACAGGCACTCTACACGTCTAAACACATGGCACGGCAAGGGAAGTCGAACGCTGGGACATGTAATAACCTCACGTGACGTCACTGGCCCCGCCTCCTTAATAATAGGCATGCATGGTATCAAAATGCTTGTCTCTTGAAGTACGATCACATCTCACAGTCAGCACTGAAAACACAGTTGGCACAAAAAAAAACAACGCACACCCGTTGTCGAGCACCACTCATATTTTCTTCAGGAAATGTCACATTCTAGTGTTATTTTGCAGTTGCAGTAGGCCTTAATCGGAAAACCAGAAAAACATTTGAAGAAAAAACAGTCCAGGATCTGATGAAAATGTAAATATAAAGAGAATAACAAATTTGAGTAAAGTGTGTTTCCTCAATGTAATAATACTTTTTTACCTATAATACCAAAGTCCTGAATGACTTGTCTATCTGGCACTCTATGATAATGCTACTTTCAGTATAAAAAAAACTGCAAGACGTGGCTTTTTAAATATTTTTTGCTGACTTATTTTGGACATTGGGTGCAGTGGTAGAGCCATGGATTTTTAACTGCAGCCAGGGGCCAGCAGTTACTCTGTGGTGGCACAAAAAATATCATTATTCAAACAACATGGCCCTCATCCAACCTTAAAACCTTTTTTTTTTTTAAGTATTGTAAGTACCCAAATCACAATGATGTATAATGTGCAATTGCTAAACTATTTACATTTTAATTCAAATTAATATAGATATTTTTATTTTGCTGCCCAAACATTATTGTATAGACATGATCCCGGTTCTCCTAGAACAATATTTAAGAAATTATTTTCGTCTACTAAAAATGCAAATTCGAGCGGGTGGACAATAGGGTGGCTGTGATTATGTTCATGGTGGCTGCAGCCCATGTTTGGGTGTAGCAAATAAAGAAAATGTGATTTAAGCATTCAGATATTGGTACCTCAAGGAGTTAAGCAGGTATTTGAATATCTGAGTGCATTCCTAGTTGAAGGATGGCAATTTGAAATAAGCCATCTTTAAATGCGAATTAATGACAATCAATCATACAAATACAAATACATTTTTAAATGACATTTCCAAGCCTTGGGGGGAAATCAATGTGCTTTGTCACAAAAAAGTGTGCTAGAATTGCTAAAACTAATTTGATATTATACAATTTCTCTGGATTCACACACAACAAAAATCTATAACAAAAAATGTATAGTATGTCTGGCTTGGATTGCCAATATCCACTTTGGTTACTCTTTTTTGAACAAGAAATGACAAGGCCAGAGTAGCCTTTTAAGTGAAGCATCGCTTTCACTGCTCGGTCGACATCAGAGAGTGTTCCACTGTATCCTAGCACCAGTCAGGACTCGCTTTACACCTGGTTTCCGGCGCTAATCTCTCTAGATGACAGATGATTGCAGTAAAACAGTCCCACGTAAGCTCTTTATGGTAGAGAGAGAGCCTGAGAGAGAGAGAGAGAGAGAGAGAGAGAGAGAGAGAGAGAGAGAGAGTGCCTAAAAGAGAGAGAGACAAAGAGAGAGAGAGAGAGAGAAAAGAGAGAGAGAGAGAGAGATAGAGAGAGAGAGAGAGAGAGAGAGAGAGAGATAGAGAGAGTTGCAGCAGTCTCCTTTGCTAGGAAAGCTATTTTTCGCTTTGGATGATTTGCCAAGCATTTACTGATAACCCTTAATCTGGAGCAGTGCCATAGTACGGTCAACCAGCAGGATGTAGAAAGTGATGACTGTACAGAGCAAAAGCTAGCAATAAGTCCAAACAGCCAAGCCTTAACTTCAGAGTAGATACCTGTGTCCTTGGTGATCAGAGAACATCTGCATGCACATGTCCCCACAGAAGCACGGGGTCTATAGTTTACAAAGACACCTGATCCAGATAACAGGAGGAGCGCAGTCTTTGGTAAATATTATGCTGTTGATTCAGCTTTCGAAGTAACTCAGGGGCAAAACGTAGGGTGTAAGAATTCATTTCAGTCGCTATACACCTTTCTAATCAAATTTTTCTAGCAAATTTTTCTTAGCCCAAATTTGTTCAATTCCAATCACACAAATTCAAAATAAAGGCAAATATATGCTGACTCTCGCTAGCTGAAATCTTAAATTGATTTAGCTTGACGCACGATCTCATTTTTAGTGTGTGTGAAATTGACTTTATAGATTTGGGCTTGACTCTTATTTCTTACTGTAATGTCTGGAACAAGTGAATTGACTCTTTTTGGAATTCATTTCAATGTGACCTAAAAGCAGATGAAGTTTTGACACAAATGTTGTACACTGCATTACACCCATATGTGGTTATTCATCAAAATGTTGCCATAACATTAGAAGAACACAACTGTAAGATTTAATAGTGTACTGTAACCAGAGGTGGCAAAAGAACACACATCCTTCACTTAATTAGAAGTACAAATACTCATGTTTTAAAATAATCAGGTAAAAGTTGAAGTACTGACTATACTTTTTTACTCAAGTTAAATAAAAGAAGTTTGGGCTCTGACAAGTAAAAATTTGCCATTACTACTATCTGTTTTAGTGTCACACTGGTAACTGGACACTACGTCATATTAAAATTAGGTTAGTTTAAGTAACTAATAAGTTAACTCACAATTAATTAACGCAAACATACGCACATTTTTAGCTGTTTCAAATGTACCTTAAATTAATACTTTCCAATTTATTTTATTCTCTAATCAACATGGGTATGGACAAATATTGATGCTTTACGCAATGTATGTTTATTATTTATGAAACCAAACTCAACATAGAGCATAAAGACAAAATATTCTTGTAAATGTAAAAGTAATTATGGTGTTTAAAATTACGTAAATTATCCAGACACCAAACAGAACCTTTGCTCTGTTTCCACACGGATGGTTAATGAGGTGATACTGGAGAAACTGTACCTCTTATAACTTTTATACGGATTGCATAAGCAAAAAATATTTGTATTTGATCTGAATTGGTTTATTTTAAAGTAGACTTTTTAAGCTTTATATAAATATATTTATTATGTCTGTGAGGCAAATGTTTACTGATATTCAGGTTGTTTTATTTGTGTGTCTGTGAAGAGAGATGACAGAGACGGCAGAAAGTGCACCCTGTCTGACTGCTTTATTTTACAAAAGCACAGCATTTTGTTGTTATGTGTGTGTACAAAAGAAAGTAGACCCTTTACAGATTCGAATGATGTATTGCTCTTATCTGTACGATCAAAAAAGACATAGTAATGTTTGTTTCGCCGTTATGAGGAAAAAATGCCACAGAACGCACAGGAGACAACTGCTTAGATTGCGCTTGCATAAAAATGCAAATGCTTTGCTCCCGGAGAGCACTCTTTGAGAAGAATGCTCCTGCTCCTCTTGGTTCTGGCCCCGCTTTCGCCAAAGCAAAGCAGTGTTGAAGGACCTGCGTCTCACAAATGGACCTCGCAGAGGGTTTGGAGACAGGCTTGTCCCTTTTGCCCCCCACAACCTGCCATGTGCAGCACCTGATTGCAAGGTTGGGAAGCACACCTTTCGGTGGGTTCTTCCCTTTGCGAGGAGAGCACTCAGCTCCGCCTCTCTTCCTCTGAGGAGGGGGTAGGTCTGAGAGCCTCCTGAGACTACCCCTCAGGCAATCCTTTTTAAGGAGCTCCTACAAGTAGTGACAAATAGCATTGCTATGCTCGAAATAGATTGGCTGGCTGATCAGCAGAATTGCCTTTCACACTGAGGGGTTCCTCACCAGGTGATGCGTCGTCTCTCAAATTGCTGGTGGGCAAGGCTTATGCTTTAATAGGTCAAGCCACAGGGTGTCTGCACACCATGGCTGTGCTGCAGGCCTATCTGCTGCAGGAGCTAGATGTGACCTAGCCCTTAGGGACGTCCCGCTGTTGCTGATGGGCCTGTCGGCGATGCTGTTAATGCAGTAATTCATAGTTCCCAAAATGGATGAAGGGTATCCTATCCTATACTGGAACTGCATCAGCTGAACCACTCACTTTTGAGACTCAGGTTTAAGATGCTGACCTTGAAGCAGGTCGTGTCTCAAATCAGGTCTGATCACTGGTATGTAACCATAGATCTGAAGGATGCATACCTTCATGTATTCATCCTTCCAGCTCACATGAAGTTCCTTAGGTTTGCTTTCGGGGCCAATGCTTACCAATACCGGGTCCTTCCGTTTGTTCTTGCCCTCTCAGTCCACACCTTCACAAAGTGTGTGGATGCATTGTAAATTATATCATTGATTGGTTGATATTGGCTCAATTAGAGCAGCTGGTGGTCCAGCATCAAGATGTTGTTCTTGCCCACATGAGGAAACTGGGGTTAAGGTTGAACGCCAAAAAAGAGTGTGCTTTCTCCATCACAAAGAACCATTTACTTAGGTGAAGTATTACTCAGGGCCCCGTACTGGGAGTTCCTGGGCATCGCATAACTCATGACAAACACACCCCTTAATGGGGTGGGGAGCGGTCATGAGTGGCTGCTCTGCTCAAGGTCTCTGGGTGGGGGCCCCATCAGCTGTGGCACATCAATTGCCTAGAGATGCTGGCTGTGCTTTAAGCTCTGAGGCATTTCCTCCCAGACCACAGAGATCGCCATGTATTGATCCATACAGACAATACTTTGGTGGTTTCTTTTATCAACCACCAGGAGGGTCTGCGATCTCGCCTCTTGTACAAGCTGGCATGTCAGATCCTCCTGTGGACCTAAGGGAAGCTGCTCTCCTTGAAGGCAGCGTATATCCCAGGCCACTTAAACGAGGGAGCAGACGCCCTCTCTAGGCAAGGGCCGAGGCCCGTGGTTTTGGCATCTCCTCTTGGTAGCCCCAACGTGGCCAGACAGGCCATGGTTTGCGGACCTGGTAGCCCTTCTCAAACACCCTCTCTGGAAGATTCCTCTCAGGAGGGATCTTCTATCTCAGGCAGGGTGTACTATAATACACCCCCATCCAGAGTTGTGGAAGCTGTGGCTGTGGCCCCTAAGGGCTACTAGCTTCTAGCTGCCAGCCACTCCACCGAGGTGGTAGAGACCATTCTTCACTCCGGACATAGCCATCGTCTTGGAGGTCCTGTCGGTGCCTTCCTCTGAGCCTCTGACCGAGTTATCTTTAAGGTTCCTCACAGTTAAAACTGTGTTCCTCTTGGCCATCTCTACTCTAGACCAGGGTATGTTTTTAAGGTCCCCTTGGTTGTCCCACAACCTGTTATGCTTCAAGCATTCTCTTCTTCTCCATTTCAGGTCCCAGACCAGGAGAAACTTACTCGACAGTGTCCAGTGCAAGTACTGTTTGTCTGCTATGACCCTCTGATGAGAAGTCTCGCTGCGAATAAGCAAACGCTTATCAGATAAATTGTGGATGTTATTTTTACACCTAATAAGTCCTCTGGTCTTCCTGCTCCTTTTGGGGTCAGAGCGCACTCCACTCAAAGAGTGGCTGACTCTAAGGCTTTGTCCTCTGGAGTTCCCCACCAAGACATTTGCAATGCTACGGGCTGGTCTACCGCACTGACCTTTGTCAGGTTCTATAGCTTCAACCTCAGTGCCACTCCTGGCCCCTCTATCCTTCACCCTAGCTGTGCACATCCACAATAGGCAGCGATTAGTCAGTCTGGCTTGATTGAACTCTTGTTCCTAAAGCATTTTTGACACAGCTCAAGTTCCTGAAATTGAACATCTCCAGGTTACGTATGAAACCATGGTTGCCAGAGGGAACGAGATGCTGCATCTCCATACCACACTGCCTGCATACCTGTAGCGCTTCCTTTCCTTCTCAAAAGCTAACACTGGTTTTACTTCATGTGCTTTTATGCTACCTGGTAGTGACTGATTACACACGTGATTCAGACCGAGGACAACAAGGAAGCGTTCCCAAAGCGTTTTTGATGCAGCGTCTCATTCCCTCGGGTTTCCATGGTTACTTACGTAACCTGGAGACATTCTCAGTTATGTTTACATTGCTGATTTCCTTTGTCTAATCCACATTACCCCAATACATCTTGTTGCCTTATTGTTATCTTTGAAAACTAACTTCGTCTGGACATGAAATCGGTTAATAGGCCGAAAACAGCGCACTGATTAGAAAAAATATTGATCATGTCATGGAACAGATTAAAACTAAGGTAATGAGCTTGTTTTAAAGATTTAAGAAGTAGAAAATACATATATTTGTGCAAAAATGTAATGGGTAAAAAGTTGTTCAAAAAATTAATAGTGAAGTAAAGTACTGATACCAGAAAAATCTACTTAAGTACAGTAACATAGTACAGTGGAACCTCGGGTTACGAATTTAATTCGTTCCGGTACTTTATTCGTAACCTGAAAAGTTTGTATCCCGATACAAATTTCCCCAAAATAATGAACAGAAACTTCGGTAATTCGTTCTGGACAACCAAAAATATTACTTAAATAAAAATAAAGCCAATATTCACTAATATTATTTACTTTTAACATGTTATATTAAAATCATACCACATAAAAACATACAAAAGAGGAAAACATCTTTACCGGGTACTTTCCCTTTGAGAAGACTCGCTGCAGGAGACGACGTTCGTAGAAGGGGGAGGAGGGAGAGTTATTGTTTGGAAGGAGAATCTTATTATATTATATTTTTTATATATTATTATATATTATATTATAGAATATTAAAGACAGTGTTATTAACACGAACGCTGAGACAATTGTTGCATTAGAGGGAAAATGAGAGCTGTTTCTTTAAGGCTACTATCAGTTGGTATTGAAGTCCAGAGTGAAATTCATTATGGGTATTGTACTTCGGAAAAGACTGTAACCCTGTTAATCTATCTTCATAAAAACAAGTCAAGTGGTTATGCATCGGCTAATGTTGTCCATCTCATCATTCCACGAGCATCAACTAACGAGTTGTTACGCTGCTGCCGGGAAAAGTTCAAGCGTATAAGTAACACGATGCTCTCGCTAGGGACACAGGACGCTAACTGATGTGACCAGCTGCGTGGATAGAGCAAAAACAACCAACTTGCCTGCGATTTTTTGGTGAGCGACGTTCGTATCCCGATATATTGTTCGTAACCAGGGGCAAAAATTTTGATGAACTGCGATTCGTAACCTGAATTATACGTATGCCGGGGCGTTCGTAACCCGAGGTTCCACTGTATTTGTACTTTGTTACTTCCCACCTCTAACTCTAACTTTAATCATTACCTTGACTAGAAGTAAGGTGCCTAAACTCATGTCCCAAACCAAGGCCCCTGTGCACAAATTGAGGTCCATAAAGACATGATTTGCCAAAATTAAAGTGGAAGAACCTGAGTAACTTGATCAAAGCCCTGACCTTAACCCTATAGAACACTGGCTATGTCCCAACACTTCTCACCAGGCTTTACTATTGCTCTTGCATCTAAATAAGCACAAAGCAAATCTAGTTGCAATCCTTGCCAGAAGAGTGGAGGTTGTTATTACTGTAGAAATGGAAATATTTTAATACCACATGTGTATAATGTTAAACCTTTGGAGTATTCGAATAGTCTATCACAGTGACAAGCAGTGCATTACACACCTAGGTCTTCAGTGGTGTCCTACCTGATTCAATCCACCTCTTAATACCATCATTATGATGCTAAAGCATCAATATACAAAAACGCAGTATGACAGAGTGTTGCATCACAAAATAATATCTTCTGCAGTGAGAATAAATGTCATTACTGGCATTTAATGAACACAATTTAACAAAATCTCCTTTCAATGCAGCCACAGCTACACAGCATTAATACTCTCTAGCAGAAGCATGAATATTAACCTCATAAAATGACTCCATGATTTCTGTGCATTTTTGTTTAACATGTTTTTCCGTCCATGAAAAAGCTCAACTGTTTAGTCCAGCTTTTCCTGAAAAGTCAGTCATATAAATGTCCTTGTAGGTGTATCTGTGACCAAATCATTTTCTTCTCCTCTTTCAGCCATTGTGAATAAAAAACAGCTATTAAATCTACATGAATATATTTCAGCTTATGCATTTTGCAACAGATTCGGTTTGAGAGATCTGACTAGTGTACACTTTGACCATCCAATCAACAAATGTGAAAATGCTGATGTTATTGGGCACCTTTTAGAGGGTGAGCAACTTGCAATCTGATTAGTCAAAGCAAAGAAAACTTTAAAAAGAGAAATATGATATTAAGAAAATAGACGATTAGGAATAATTTAATACATATTCACAGACTAAAATATACTAAAACATACTAAAACAAGTCTTATTAGTCATAAGAAATTCTGGTAGAGTCTAGGCCAGCAGGGAAGGCCTTGATAACCCACCACTGGTCTATCAAAATATCATAATATCATAATACTATCATAATAAAAATAAACTGAAAATAAAATCTAATATCCAGTTAATTATTATTAGACATTGCAGTTCCACCTGGTTTCCCACATTCTTTACAATGGATTAAAAGAAATAGAAATATTATTCCCATGAAAACATAAGTAATGTTAAGACATTAAAGACAACGGCATAATCTAATGTAGAGTTCCTCTACTTTACAGTCATTACACAGTCTGTTCAAATTTACTACTAATTGTCATCGTTATTGATTTCTTTTTGTCAAATAGCTGTTGCATATTACACAAGTGCACAGCAATGTTTAAATTTATCTTATGGATTGCATAGTTATTGTACATAGAAAAGCGTGACTAGGTGATGTTTAGGTGAAGTTCAATTTTAATGTGCCGTCAAATGAGCCTGTAATTGAAGAAGAAGCTTAACCAGTCCTCCAGATCCATGTAAGAAGCATATGATCACTGAAGTATGAACATACCTGATGATTTACTGTACCCAACTCCACATGTAGGAGCAATTGCCTGGTCCTCTTTGCTGCCAGAAATTTTAATTTGCTGTTCAAATTATTGCAGTATTGAGAAGGCAGTGCAGTAAAAAGTGATGAGGAGAAAGCAAAGATGAAAGACAGATGAGAGGGGTAATATTATTTCTTTTTCCAGGTTGTTATATTTCACAGAGCCCATCCAGTTGCTTCTTATACTATTGCTCTTATGACGGGTAATTATTTTAGTCTGTGTAATAGTATTCTTTTATTTGTCAACTTGTTCATCCCCCTCTTTCTGCCTCTGTGTGCATTCCCAAAACACCTTTGTGATATTTGACCAGTATACGTTTTAATGAACAATGTAAGTTTCAAATATTGAATTATTGGTAGGCCTGTATTTTTTCTTTCTTCTATTAGTATGACAGTCTTCTTATATATATATATATATATATATATATATATATATATATATATATATATATATATATATATATATATATATATATATATCAAAGTAATTATGTCTGTCAAAGTAATTATGAATCAATTACTGAAGATATATATATATATATATATATATATATATATATATATATATATATATATATATATATATATATATATATATCTTCAGTAATTGATTCATAATGCTCAGAGTTATAGGGAATCTGGAGAATATGTCAGAAACAAGTAGCATGAAGTAGGACTACATCCTGGATAAAATCACCATGCGCACACATCACTAAAAATCTTGATTAGCAAAAACCGCTTCCAGCATGTTTTGGAGACAAAAAAAAATGTAAACCCAAATGAAACCTATATGAACATGAGGAGAACATGTGAAGCAGACAATCTTGTAAGTTCAGGATCATTCCAGGGACCCCAGAGACATGAGGAAACACAGCTACCCTGACATGATTCAATATATATATTTAAAAAATTATTTTACATTATTATTATTATACATTAGTTCAAAAGTGCATGCTCATATGCTGATAATGTCCTATTAAAAAATAAAGAAAAAAATTAATTCAGAAAAAATAATTGTGTAACACTGTGGTGGGCCTGTTTGAGGAATGTATCCACGTGCAGCTGAGTTGTGGTATGGCATAGTGTTGAGAGCAGCTGTGGAGGGGCCCAGCCTTAGGGAGAGTTGCAGTCATTCCTCAGATCCCTCTGAGACATATTCAGCCATCACACCCCATGACAAAACAAACAAGATCTGTGATGACTGGAACATGGCCAAGTTTCTGGGGCTAGTGGGAGAAAAAAAGAATAAATAAATGGTCCTCCATCAGAACCAAGCATCCTGCCCAAAAGCTATTAATGTTCAGAAAGCCATATACCACCACTTTAAGCCCCTGTTTGCTCCATACAGTGAGCAAGAAAATTAAATTGCTGTCTCAAATGGAGAAACGGTGGCCCTTTGACCCACACTACATGAAGAGAAAAAAGGAGTTTCTGCTAATGCTTGGTATACTTGTCCTCTGACCAAAAGACACAGTATGTGCTCCTATATAACGACTTTCCTATTTATCCCATGGGCGTTAGCTAGTCACTACAGTCTGCCATCCCAGCCCTGTCCAGGCAGAAAAGAGACCAATAAAGACTTGTCAAGTGTGTCACATCTGTCTATGAATCTGTGGCATGTAAGTGGGAGGTAATTCAGTAGGGAATGATCTTAGTCATACTTGCAAATGATGGCTGCAAAAGTTTACAGTTTGCAGAAGAGGTACTGAAAATGCTAGCCAATCTTCTTTCTTTGCGTTGTAAGACAACTGGGTATAAATTGAGGTTAGTGCAGTCTTGTTGTTGCAATTTTGACAAATGTGTTTCTACACTTCGAGTTAGTACACAAGCTCACAATAAACCAAAACAGTGTGTGGCAGCCTGTGAAAATCAGATGTCACTGTGACTGAATGCCACCAATACAAAGCAAAATTTGGCAAATGGCCTAAGATGAAATAGAATCTCTAAATCTTTCACTTATGGTTATTATCATACTTTAAGGCTTTATTTAAGTAAACCAGGGGTCTTCAACTAAAATTGCTTAAGGTCAAGTAAATTAACCCTTCTCGCCAGCTGAGGTCCAGACATTTATATACCGTAATTTCCGGACTATTAAACGCACCCAAATATAAGCCGCACACACTGAATTTTACAAAGATTGAACATAAATACGCCGCAAATACGCCGCACCTAAAGGAAGCATCTCGGTTTTTATTATCAACTTTCCTTATTTTTGAGGAATGTCATTGTTTTTTCACTCAATGAAAGTTTCATCAGATCGCTCTCTGCTGCCTTCACTGCACGTGCAACTACACATCTAATCGTACCAACAGTGAGCATAGTAACTGTAGTAGCGACCCGTGCTGCTGTAGGATCCAAACGGCTCTACTGAGCTGATGTTGATGTGCCTGATATAAATGAGATTTTATTAGAAAATAGAAAAAAGCGTTTGGCGTATATTTATCTTTCGGTCCGCATTCGGACCGTAGTCTGCCAGTTGGCAACCCCTGTGTAAACCTTTAGGAGACTTACACTTACAGGCCAAAGGTTTGTGGACACCTGATCATCACACTCATATGCGCTTATTGAACATCCCATTTAATTTATTCTGTGCAATTAAATTAACCTCAATTATTTTGGAAAATCTTTCCCCTAGATTCTGGAACACAGCAAAATTATTGGTGAGATCATGCACAGATGTTTGACAGGTGGTCTTTATTCCAATTCAGTGTTCATTTCAAATCACCCAAATGGTGTTCAGGACAGGGCTCTGTGCAAGCCACTTGAGTTCTTCTCCAAAATATGTAATCAGGGAACTCGCTTTGTGCATAAGGAATCTGTTGTGCTTGAACAGGTTTGGGTTTCTTAGTTCCAATGAGTGGAAGATGTAATGCTACAGCACACAAAGGCATCCTGTACAATTGTGTGCTTCCATCTTGTGGCAATAGTTTGGATAAGACCCACATATGGGTGAGATATCTAGTTGCCATCTCACCCATAAGTTACTATTAGCCATATAAGGTATAGTTGCTATAAGCCATATAAAGTATATGATAGAAACTGTTTCATCATGTCATGAATTTTCCTGGGCTAGCAGTCAATTAATTAAATATGATTTACATGCTGCTGTCACACAGTATAATATAGTAGCACTACAAATATTCAGCATCTACAGTGAAACTCAAGAAAGGTGAATCTGTATATATTTGTATATATCTGCTTTGTATATATCTGTTTAATGATTAAAAAAAATTTTTTTTTGGTACTCAAGCTCCGCCGGAACGCTTTGGGAACGCGACTGCGTTATCCATGCTCTGAATAATGAGTGTAATCAGTTATTCCATAGCTGGTCACTGGTGGGGTGACGTCACACCCAGGAAGTGTAAAACATACATGGAGAGAAGCCGGCTTCAGCTTCTGTAAACAAGAAGAAAGCGCCGGAGGCGTGGCATAGAGACGCCGCATCTCGTTCCCTCAAGGAACTAGGGTTACATATGTAACCTAGAGATGTTCCTTTTCAGGAACTCGAGCTGCGTCGGAGCGCTTTGGGAACGAGAGTCCAATACCACCACATTGACCAGTCCCTGACTAGTGTGAAGGAGCACAGCTAAGTCGAAGGACATAGGTGCCAGGAGTGGCACAGAGGTCAAGGTTGTGAAACCTGAAAAAGGTGAGAAGGGTGGATCAGTCCGCAGCGTCGCAGAGGTCTTGGAGGGACAGACTTTTTTCAGTTTCATAATTACATACATACATACACTTAAACCATAAATCATGACATATCATAAGCATAATTTTGAGCCAAAATGTTTAGTGGGAAAAGAGAGAAAAAAAGGAAAGAAGAAAAGAAGGGGAAATGGGTAAACACACCCATAAATCAAACAAAACAGAATAATCTGTTTCAAGCACCTCACGAACACACATTGTCTATATCGCAATATATACATATATAAAGTATGCATACATATATATTCATATTCTTTTTTTTATATGTCTAACAAATACCAAGGATGTTTCCTTCTAGTTCCTCTATCTACGGTCCTTTGCCTCTTTAGTTCACACACAACCTGTTTGAAGATTATCTCAGCGGGGATATTGAACTGGTTAATAAGAAAAATCATGCATCGTGTTTTCCATATTTTATATATGCATTTATATATGCATATGCATTATTTTACAAAAATTCCATACCTGACAGTTTTCACATTTACATTCAGTACTACATTTTTTACTTTTTGCCATATCTCTTCTGAGCATGGACAGTGTATCAGGAGATGGTCAACAGTTTTATCCTCTGTACAATTGTTAATTTTACATTTCTTGGTTGTTACAAAACAACTCCATTTCACTACAAACTGTCTTGCTAGTTTGCCTGTTTATTAACCACGCAGAGATATTTTGGATATTGACATTTTAGATACACTGTTCACTTTCCACCCATTAAAGGATTTATGTTTAAATAAACCCTGTGTTCCTATTCAGACATTTTTTGGTAAATAGTTTTGCTAGATTAATTTTACTAGTCAATGTTTAACTGTTCATATTTGAATATTTTGAGCTCCATATGTTATATCGTATTTTATAAAATGGTTTGTTCTGTCTTTCTTTTCCCCTCTTTTTCAACCAAGATTTCTTTTCATCTATCCAATCTGCTGTGTACTTTATCCACTCCCTTCAAATAAGAAAACATGAGAATGAACGTGCATCTGTGGTTTTAGGCTTCCAAGCTATTTATCAGTGTTATGCTAACACAGCTAAGACTTTACATTCAGGGCTTAATGCCAGGTCTTAAGACTGGAAGCTGATATCTGAGGAGGGACTTCCCACAGCATTCCAGGGTTCTAGAGGTGATGATTAAAAAGACATAAACAGAGCTATACTCTTCCCTTTCATAGACCAACAGTTCAGTCAGGGTTTGGAAAGTATTTCTCAAATGACTTCATTTTCAAAACCTTTATACAAATACCAACTGGCCTTTTCACAGAATAAATTGACTTTTTTGAGTCAACCACCAAGAGGGAATAAAGAAAATAAGTCTGATACACACTACATAACATGGAAAATCTGTGCTGAGAGAAAATAGATTATGTAGCAGCCTCCAGTCTATATATCTACTCCTTTCATCATGAAGCTCAAGTAACCAAAAGCTAAACTCTGCTAACCTTTACCTGTAATTTATATACCGCAGTCGCAGGAGAAAAGAATAATAAACATACACATGTACTGTGCAATTACGATACATTTCCTGTAAATTATCCATAATTGTCAGCTAGTATTGGAGGAGATATAAACACACTGCTGCATTTACAGTTGAAGCTGTAAAGAACAGCTCAAATTATTGACACATGTTTTACCTGCACACATAGACCCTAAATATACAGATGTCAATTGAGTGGTAGTGTGATAACCCAAAAAAATACTGTGTTATAACTCTATAAACACCTGTAATATGCAGCTTTGGTTATTCAACCAGAGAAAGAAAAACATCCTTGAAAATAAATTGCACAAAATAACAGTAAATATTTGGTGTGGATGTTATTTGGTATAATACTTAATGAGCACCATGATTTGTTATTGACAGAGTAATTAGCCTGCAAGACAATGTTCAGAATCAAATCCTAACTTTTACATGCAATGATAGAACAGCACTGCTCATAAGCAAAATGTAGTCTGAACAACATGCTGACGGTTTGATAAAGATGCAAGTTAGAGACTTTGGGTGAAGTGGACAATGATTATGGCCAACACATGGAACTCATAAACACATTCTTTTATCTGGGGTATAGATATTTATGCACTTAACTAGTTAACTTACCTATAACTAGCCTCTCCTAACCTAGTCAATGTCACATATGACACAATGGCACATATTGGAGCTATTATTTACCTGTTAGGAAAGATAATTAACTTAATAATTTAATGATGAAAAATATACACATATGCCACATATTAACTAAAGGCAGTGGGGTATGCTGACACAATGACTGTCAATTAGTTATCCCACACATGAGTTGCAGGTGCAAGAAAAAGGTTCCAAGGTAAAGCCGTAATTAGAGTCTTGAAAATGGTTTGAGACTGTTTGGTAAATGAGGGCGTTCAGAAGATGCAGTGAACATTGACTGTTGAGAGAGGAATGGGCCTGTATTAAGATGAAAGGCAGACTAAGCAATGCCTCATTTGGCTGCTCCCTCAGGAGGGCATGGAATGCCACAGTGGGCATCTCACATTTATCCAACATCAGCAGCTGCGTATCCTCCCTGCACTGCTCCTCTCCCCACTTCTCCCCTCCCTGCTGGGGCATTCAGCAGATCTTAATTTCACTTCTGGCTTTGGTGCTATGGCCTGAGCTTTAGCCACACAAAGGCCAGGGTTTCAAGTTGAACGTGAGAACTACCTCATCTCCTGACCCCCATCTACATATGAATAACCATAAAGAAATGCTGGAACTGAATGAGGGCTGAGTGCAAATGAGAGAATGATAGAACACATAGCAAAGCGTGCCTGCAATCTTCTAATCGCGCACAGGATTTCCCACTTCTGATTGAAATTTGTTCGGCCTTTCAATAGAAGCAATGAGCTATGGAATTATTCATGGAAAAACAACACTTGTTTGAAGTTTAACTGCATTCAAGATTTTGATGCATTGTCATTAGGAAAAAGTTTAATTTATTTGTCATTGACCAAGCAACAAATTTTATTATAGTTTTAAGCATAAAAAAACTGTTTTATATAAAAAAAAAAACTTAAAAAAAAAGATTACAAGATATACTTTTTGGTCTGTTGCCATGGACAAGCTAAATATCACCCTGAAGACACAATAGGCACTTGCATATTGGCTCAACCCATCCTGAAGGACACTGTTTTTCACCCTGCTCTTTAGTCTAAAGCTTGCCTTACATTAAGTCATTTATTGCCCCAGCAGCTAATCTGTAGACAGCCCTCAGATTGACCCCATTCATCAGAAGTCAATGTGCAGGGTTTCTGGCCTGTTGCTGGGACTAAAAACAGAAAGGAAAAGTAATGGAACTACTTGCACTGACCTGACTTGCCGCTTTCTGTGCAGTTACAAATGCGCCCCCGATCATGTCACTTAGCTCCAACTCTGCATGGAAAGAGACAATGCTTGTCATTAATACAAAAAAAAAGTAACAGCACATGTAACAAATGAACCTGACAGCCACATAAAGCTTTAATGATGTAATAAGTTAATGAAAATGTAGTGTTTTGGCTTTGTAGCGATTGTTTTTATACAATGCATTCGGAAAGTATTCACAGCACTTTACTTTTTTTTTGTTTATTTTACAGCCTGATTTCCAAATAGATTAAATTAATTATTTTACCCAAGATTCTACAAACAATACCCCATAATGATGTAAAAGAAGTTTCCTTTTCAGGAACTCAAGCTGCGTCGCAACGTTTTGGGAACAATTCCGCACTGTCCATGCTCTGGATCACGTGTGTAATCTGTCCAATGAAAGGCGCTATAAAAAAAGCAGTGGAGTGAAGCCGGCGCCAGCTTTTGTTTGTCCATGAAGCGCTCTGTGTGTATTTATGTCTATTGTTTGTCAAAATAATAAAATAAAAATTCAGGGCATCAAAGAAGGCTAGCAGATAGCGAGCCCAAGTTTGAGGAGCTCATGGAGATTGTGACATGTGCCGTCGATAAGCTGGATCTAGCTTGGCTGGGGGATGAGCGGAAAGCCGTATATGTATGCCTCAGCAGGTCAGGCCACTGGAAGCCTGCACACCATGGAGGTATTAAGAGCTAGACGTGAAAGATATCCTGGGCAGCCAGGTGCAAGAGCTCCGCTGTACAGCGGACCTGTCTCTGAGAGCCACAAAATAGACCGCTAATGCCATTGGCCGCCCTAGCCTCAACGGAGTTGAGCCAAAATGAGCGATGGGGGAGAAGGACCTCTGTGGAGAGAGGATAACCTTTCAGAAGAACAACTCTCTCTGCAGCACTACACTAATCATGTATAGAGGGGCCAGACAAAAGCTACTCCTCTGTAAAAGGCACATGACAGTTGCCTGGCACCTGAAGGACTCTCAAAAACAAAGACTGAACTCTTTAGCCTGAATGCCAAGAGGCATGTCTGGAGAAAACCAGGCACCCCTCATCACCTGGCCTATACCATCCCTGCAGTAAAGCATGGTGGTGGCAGCATCATGGTTTGGGAATGTTTTTCAGCAGCAGGATCTAGGAGACTAGTTAGGATCAAGGGAAAGATGAATGCAACAATGTAGAGACATCCTTGATCAAAACCTGCTCCAGAGCGCTCTGGAACTCTGGACTGGGGCAATTGGGCATCTTTTAACAGGACCCTCAGACACTAAGGACAAAGCCAAGATAACAAAGGAGTGGCTAGAAGATAACTATGTGTCTTTGAGTGGCCCAGCCAGAACCCAGACATAAACCTGATTGTACATTTCTGGAGAGATCTGAAAATGGCTGTGCACTGACTCTCCACATCAAACCTAGTGGAGCTTGAGTGGTTTTGCAAAGAAGACTTGAGGCTGTAATTAGTGTAATTTCTTTTATTTTATTTATTTATTTATTTGTTATATATTTGCAAAGATTTTAAACAAACTTCATCCATGTTGTCATTATTGGGGTATTGTTGTAGAATTCTTTGGAAAATATAGAATTGAATCTATTTTATCTATTCTGTATCACAATACCTTCTTTTTCTTATAACTGCACACACTGTCAGGTTTTATTTACTCTTTAACCACTGATGTCCTGAGATCTTGAACATTTTCTTAAAAAAAATATCGTCTAGGCCACATTCAAGAATATGTGATATTAGAAAGTAAACAAGACTGTAGAGTATAATAAACAACTTAAGCCTATATATATAGGTAACAAGACAACTAAGACTAGTCACTGGAGATATTCGATGTGATATTTTATCATTGTTAATCTTTTAGGATCTAGCACAAAAAGCAGCATCAATCTGTAGCCTGACAGGCCATTATTGTATTCTCCTGCCATTATACCCTCTCCTGTTTTTTCCTCCAGCTTGTCAGACCAGAAGGTTTTACTCCCTTATACTACAGTGATGAATGACTGATGTTATCTGAGCCCGAGAAAAGTGAATGGCTTTTCTAGGCAGGGAGTATCACTCTGAACGTCTAAAACAAGCCTGTGTGATTGCAAATGCCTGTAGTAAGCTCTGTGAAACTGAAATCTGTAACAGTAGCATGGTGATGAACTACTTCTCCCAGGAAAGCTATATATAGAGCATCATTAAACAGATTTAAGGATTCTTCTTTCTGTGTCTGTTCCCCTCCTTTTCTCTCTCTCTCTCTCTCTCTCTCTCTCTCTCTCTCTCTCTCTCTCTCTCTCTCCTCTCTCTCGCTTTGCAGTGCATTATAATGGCCCAGAGCATCCTCCTCTGTCATTATTGCCCTGCACAGCTTTTATCATCTCTATAAATCTATTCCAGCAGTGCTATCCCATAAAGAGGCAACCAGTGAATATCAGCTGTTCCCTTCACCCCACAGAGAGACAGCAATGGTAGTTAAAGGCACTCTTAAACAGACAAATAGCAATGTCAACCATTTGTCTCAACTGAAACCTGGTGGGAATGATTACAGCAGCTCCCATCGTATTTAACTATTTATCAAGATATAATTGAAAGACAACTAAATGCCCACAGAGCACAGACTGTTCAACAGGCCAGCAAGGTGAAACTTAATTAGATGTTTTCAAAGACGCTATTTAAAACATGTGACATGCCAAAGTTTAAGTGTGCTAATGGATACTGCCTACAGCTGCTTTGTGCAATGAATTTTCACTTCTTAAGCTTGTTCTTAAGATTATACTTCAATTTCTATGCATTTTGCATGGATTATAAAAAGGGTTAAAAAAAAACAGGTTTTAATTAATATCTAAGAAGTATGGTCATTATATCTAGAGATTAAAAACCCTTTATATTTATTTAACAAGCTGTAGTAACTGGTGAGAATCTATCAAAATCAAATAATCTGTGAGCTGCACATATTGGTCTCTGCAGTACTGTGTACACAGAACAATAACCGTATTTCCTGCTTATGCTCATTTTTATTAGTCGTTTTACTATTTCGCTTTTAAATCCATCATTGGGACACATAGAAGCTGTGACGGAACAAAGAGGTCAAAACTAATATTGCTTTTCAGTGAGATTACATCATTTTACTAGTGTGAGAAAGGAAGCAACTTAGTGAGCCTAATACCAGGCACATAGGAAAGGTCTGCCTTCCTACAGGGCTTTGTGCCCTCACATTGTATGCTTTTAGCATAACAACTGAACCTCATCACCCCATATTCAAAACACAAGACTGACATCATTGAGATAATTGTGTAAACCCTGATACTGTCGTGCTAGATCAGCTAAAAGGTCTACCTCATCTAGCATACTTTAGAATGATGACCTTATGTTGTTTTTCATAATATAGCACCATGTATAGTGGTGACAATCTGAAATAACAGACGATAATGCATGAAATGTATACCGTTAACTAGACTATGGTGTGCATATAATGAATATTATTAACTGAGGGTCAAATATTGTGTAATATCCTAAATATCCTGTTAAATCTTTCTCTTAATTCTCAGAATCCCCATAATCTCATAATATGTGATCACAAACATTTTATACAAGATAGCAAATGCAGTGCCTATTAGATCAAGTTATACTATAAAAAAAATTCAGGGACCCTAGTTACATGACCAGCTACAGTGCAAACAGTGAAAAGGTAAAACAAATGCCAGACAAGAGCAATGTACACAACTCCAACCACTGCAGAGAAGCCATCAAGCTTCAAATAAACAGAACAAATAAAAAAAAAAAAAAATATGTACCCTGCTGTAGGCAATCATGATGAGATCAGTGAGGCTAGAAAAATGGTCACTAATCCATTTTGCATTTCCCTTTAGGGTTGCAGGTAAAAACAAAGTATGAGATTAACACCTCAATTCCAACCATTTCAAAGAGGATGATTCTGCAGTCACCAGTTGTATCCGATGAACGCACATTGTATTAGACACACAGACAGGAGCGCATGAGGCATCTGACAATCTTTGTCTTTAAGAAGAAAAGGCAGCATATTTTGTTATGTATGTTCCATCAACAGGGAATAGGGACTGTGATGTTAACCCAAAATAAATGTACCATGTACATGAAGTGTATATACGGAGCTTCTATACACTGTTCCTACAAAATGACCCAGATACAGCTGGTTAATGATGCTATCTAACATCTCAATAGCCAAACTTGTTAAAGCTCTGCTGATTTTTTCAATTGGGGGATCATTTAGCAGAGCTGTAAATCATTTCTCTAGTGTTTTAAAGCCTATACCATTGGCCTAATGAAACACACCACTGCACACCTACATGAGAATAGTGTCATTGTAAGTCTTCCCAAACTCAGCCTAAAGCTTAAAGTCCTAATGGACAGCCCTTAACTGAGAGAGGCTTTTTCTTGTCACAGGTACATTGACATACATTCTTAAACATTATCCCAGCATGCTAGGAAGCTGGTGTCAGAGCACAGGGGCATGAAAGAGCACCTCTGGAGCAGAGAAGGTTAAGGGCCAAACAATGGTAGTTTGGCTGAGCCTTAAACCCCTGAATCTCCAATCAGTAACCCCGAGCCTTATCCACTGTGCCATCACTGGCACTGGCAATTGGTAAGTATTGGTAACATTACCTCCAACCTAAGTGACTCTTTAGTTTCTTTTGGCAAAAATTAATTGAAGACCCACATGCAGTTGGGTCCATAAGAATTTAAATTGTGGCAAAAACTTTGTAATCGTGCCACTGTACACGACAACAATGGATTTAAAAATTAAGCATGTTATAATCATGTAGACTGTTTTAGAATTACAGACAATTTTTTAATAGTGCCTCAATGTTTATAAGAAATGCAATGCATGATAAAAAAAAAAAACTGTTGTCAATGCAAGTGAAGGAGGCCATCGTTAGGCTAAAAAAACAAACAAACAAAAAAAAAAACAGACATAGGTACATTCTATTTTTGAGATATTTGGTACATTCTTAAAAGGAGCTGACAAGCTCATCAACACCCAAAGGCCTAAGAAGACCACTAAAGTCGATGAACACAGAAAAAAACCTTCATAACATCTAACCAAGTCATCAGCCATATTGAGGAGGTGGGAATAACGTCTAAATGAATGTGAATACAGAGGATTTACTGCATAAAGCAAACTACAAGAAACACTCAACATTGAACAGATAAAACAGATTAGACTTTAATACAAATCATTTTAAAAACCTGCCTCGTTTGGCACCAGAGCTGTACAATGCAAAAGAATGAAAAAGAACAGAAAGGGGGGTATATAGAGCTGATCACATTAAGTAAAATATTACAAGATTGATCATAAAGTTCTTCGTAGTACAATTGGATAATAAAGCTTGTCAATGATTCTTAGTATGGGCTGATGTCCAGGAGTTTCAGAGTTCAGGCAACCACTAGTTACAACGGATTTGCTTCCAAGTATTAAAAATGATCTTTGTAATGATTGTATTAATAATTGATAGATTGTCCAATTACTTTGAAACCTGTAAAAATTAAGTTTTAACTTACTGTTCAAATAACTGTGGATCGGATTGTATGGATGAAATAGATATTTACATACAGTTGGCCATATAGTGTACAGTCCCTGACAAAGTCTTGTCACTTATCTATTTTGTAGAAACACCTGCTATTAACCTGACTTTTAATTAATCAATTGGTGTTAGAAATAGCTCATATGAAAAGCTAAAACCCTTCCAAATGATGTTTAATGGACTGAAATAAATTAGTTTCACTGAAAAAAGATTTATTATTTAATCAAGACAGAAAGGTCCAATTTTGGCAGGACAAAAGTTTTGTCGCCTATACAGAAATTGAACAAATTTACTGCAAATACAAAAATATGTCAGCAAATTAAGTAGTGCTGCTGTGAGATCCAAATTTAATATCTTGTATGACTTCCATGAGCTTGAAGGACTGCATCCATGTGGTTTGACAAGGATTCATACAATTTATTGATGAAGTCATCAGGAATAGCAAAGAAAGCAGTCTTGCATGCCTCCCAGAGTTCATCAATATTCTTTGGTTTCATCTTCCTACTTCCTCTTTCATCCTACCCCACATATGCTCAATGATGTTTATGTCTGGTGACTGGGCTGGCCAATCCTGGAGCATCTTGATCTTCTTGAGGAACTTTGATGTGGAGATGGAAGTATGCGATGGAGTACCATCCTGCTGCAGAATATGGCCTCTTTTATGGTTGGGAATATAAGAGGTAGCTAAGATTTCTTGGTATTTTAGACTATTGATGTTGCCTTCCACCCTGCATATCTCTCACACCCCCATACTAGATGTAACCCCAAGCCATGATTTTTCCGCCACCAACTTCATGCAAGTATTAAGCAAATTCATGGTCAGTTTGTGCCCATGGTGAGTCCTGTACCTCAGGCAAATTATTTCCACTCCTGTTTCTTCAACATTCCTGCTCACATCACTACCATTGTGGTAGTAACTGAGCAATCAAAAGACTTTCTGACAAGTGCCAGACTTTGCCATATACTTGGAATTCTCTAGGTGTTTGGCAGTAAAACCTGACTTAAGTATGATGTACTCTTATAAAAAAAAAATTCAATCAGCCTAATATCAGATATCAGCCCACAGCCAGAGAATGTGAGAGACAAGCAACATTTTCCCCCAAGTAACTTGTCTCCCTCCTCCTATGGTTTATATATGCACAAAACCATATACTTGGCTGCTAACTTCCACTTTTACCTATAGAATGTCAAAGCTAGTGATGTACCTTAAATTAACAGTTCCAAAAAAATGACCCTGGAAGGAGGCCTTCAGGTGGCTACAGCAATCCTTTCTTTATTACAAGAAGACTGCTTACACAATCATCTAAAACACCTGTATACAAGCCAAATAGCAACATGCTTTATGTCCTCCACTATCATTTATGTTCCCAAAACTGTAGCAATCACTTTTCATGCAAGTGCCTAAAAAATGGTCAATACCCACGTCTATACTCCGTCCTGAGCTGCTTAGACGAATTACAATTTGCATTCCAGCTCAACAGGTCCACAGATGATCAGTATCAACAATGAAAGAATGCCTTAAAAAAAAGTGAAAATAATTTTCACACAGTGTTGCATTAATGGATTCTATAAAGTACATTTATAGATTGCAGGAGGAAGCAAGTGAGGAACTACAGCCTCCTGATGATTATTGGGGTCAAAGTTGAGAACATGAGCAGCTTCAAATACCTTGAGAATTTCATAGAAGACCTCTCCTAGTCAACACACAAACAGTTTGGTTGTGCGGTTGCTTCAGCATTTCTTACATCTCTCCCACATGGTTCTGAGATGTTCTACACAGGAGCTATGGAGAGTCATCTCACAGGAAGCATCAATACGAAAGTAACATGGCCCAGGACCAAAAGAAACATTCCAGAGTGGATGTTTCTTTTTGTCCACAAGGACTTTTCTTTCCTGTATCACAGACATGTACACCAGGTGATACAGAACAAGTACCAGGAGAATAAAAAAAAAATTACCATAGTCTCTTCTCAGTGCTCTCAACAGGGAAGTGCAAGTGAATCCTGAAGATCAACAGAGAAACTGAAAAAATAGCATCAATCAGACTACTAAACAAAGACACTTCACACACAGACACTAATACACGAAACAGCACTAATTTCCACTACTGTATTAAATTATTTGCATCTCAATACAATGTGCAGCATTTAAAAATATATATTGGTTTACTGTATTTAGTATATGTCTATTATAATTTTAAAACAATTTATTTTTATAATGTGTGTACATTCACTCTCCATCACTTCATTGCTGGATAACAAACTTATTTTTCTTTCGGCTTCTCCTATTAGGGGTCGCCACATCAGATCATCCGTCTTCATACTCGTCATGAATTCCTCATCGTGCTGTCACTTTAATTATTTTTAATTAGAATTTGTGATTTCTTGCTTGCTTCTTTAGGAAAACCCTATTTACATTCATTAAAGAGTCTCTTGGTGTAAACTTTGACATTGTTACTCAAACTGCCTTGTGGGTGTTATTGACTTTATCCAAATGTTGTGAAGATTTTTTTCTTCACCTGGAAAAGAATTATACAATTATCCACTTTACTTTTTGTGGTTTTTTCAGGTTGTGCTGTTTTTGCCGAGCTCACCATTATAGTCATTCTTTTTAAGAAAGTACAACAATGTTGATCTGGCAAAATTTCTCTGATAAATGCTGGTTTTTTTTTTTTTATTATTAATTTGCATTAACACCTATTTGGAAAGTATATTGAGATTTCCCATTTACAGCTACCAAATACAAATGCACACTTTGAATCAAATTCAGACCTTTCATGGCAGCGATTTGTCATGAGAATGTGGAAAAGGAGGGACTCTGGAAAATAGCTGAAATTCCAAAATTCCTAGCTGTACTAGATTTTATATATTTTAAATCCTTTGTACTGGTGTATAGAGGCAAACTTAAAAATTGTGTTAGTATCTAAATTTTGGGCCCAATTGTATATGAAATCCCAATTTTAATGATAAAATACTTACACTAAAAACAATCGATTCCTAATGCAAAACAATTACTAATGCAATCAAACTAAACTAATGCAATCAAACTAAACCAAACAACACAGAACATAATGCACAAACTGAATTAATTAATCAGCATGGCTGACTATGGCTTGGGTTAGGCCGCAATAAAGTCTGAAAGCCCAGATTCATTATCTGAGCTTATCACAATAAGGTAAAGAACAAGAGGTTTACCATAATGTATGTTTATGTATCAAAGTGTTTGTGTAAAATCAGGATCTGTGTACCCTTCAAACGATGACATTTCAAAGGAACAAAAAAAAACTGTAGCTAAAATAAAGTGCAATTTCTACAACATCAGCCAACATAAAATATATAATGCATCCAGAATGCATCTGGAATTACCATTCATTTAAAATAATTTATTCACATAGACACATCAAAGAACATAGCATAGTCCAAAGATGTCTCAAGCACAGAATCTGTTTCTGGTGTAAATGTTTCCAGCATGTTCATGAATACACCCACTCAAGCTATTACCCTTATTTAACAAAATATAGACAACAGTGTAATAACTCTACAAAGTCCATCTTTCAAACAAGCAGAGTTTCTTTTTCTTTAAACCCCCCTTAAATCAACCAAAATACTGACCAAAAAAGTGCAGACTATGTGGGCTTGTTCCCTCGCATTCTTCCTCAAATTTCACACCTTCTGGTTTGAAGTTTCTTCCTCAGAGGCAGAGGCAAGGAAGAAAAACCTCTTCACTGTTTTGTATTTCCTTTTTCATGTGCTTGTCCCTTTTTAGATGGATCCACTGCCCATACATCCTGCCACTCAGCAGGATGTAAAAAAAAATGAGGAAGACAGTGAGAGAGAGCAAAACAGAGACGTGCTACACACAAACAATATATATACAGATATAAAGATATCTGCAAGAGAACTTCACCTCCCTATTTAGAGGCTGGGTTTCATGGGAACCAAGCAAGCCTCGGCAAGCATGTTCTGAAATAAAAGGCACACTTTTATACACATAGGGCTTCCTTTTTTCAGCCTGTGGGTCCCACCTCCTCTCTGCCTCTGTCCCTCCCTGCGGCTCTTCTATACATCAGCCCCCACTTTTCCTTTAAACAGGCTTCACAGGCTTAATAGGACTCAGCAGTAGAGCAATATATATATATATATATATATATATATATATATATATATATATATATATATATATATATATATATATATATAATAAAATCATTAATCAGTTCATGTCTTTTAGGCCTTTTTTAATGAGTACTCAAATTATGTGAATAAGTTAATAACAAGACTGGTAAATTTTCCACTTTTTGTTAATTTTTAACTGACACTGCAAACATTTTTATAGCATTTAATTGTATTGGAAAAATATTGTTCAAAAATATAAAAAAATTTCCTTTCAGGAACTCAAACTGCATCGGAATGCTTTGGGAACGCGACTGCATTGTCCATGCTCTGAATAATGAGTCTAATCAGTTAAAATTGAAGGCGGGATGACGTCACGAGCAGGAAGTATAAAACGGCCATGGAAAGAAGCCGGATTCAGCTTCGGTTTGTTCATGAAGCGCTCTCTGTGTGTTTGTACCCTCCAGGTAAGTGGTAAATATCTAAAAAGCAAGCGATCGTTCCGACTGTGCACAAACCACAGCCTGTGCGTCGCTTGCTTGGAAATGGAGCATGCTAGATCGGTTCCTAAGGAAGCCGCCTGTGCGCACTTCTCGCAGTTTGCAAATATACCCACATTGCGTCCGTCCTTACTGCAGTCAGGAAGGTCAGAGAAGGACAGTCACTCACTGTCAGACAGTTTCAGAGACTGCTCGGGTTCATGGCAGCAGCGTCCTGTCATTCCACTTGGCCTCCTGTACTTGAGACCCCTTCAGTGGTGGCTCAGAGCCCAACTGTTCTCTTGGAAAGGGCAATCCCCTCCACACAATCAAGGTCACACAGCGATGCCTACGTGCCTTAGATGCGTGAAGAGATCCCAAGTTCCTACTCCAAGTCCCCGTGTTGGGAGCTCATAGGGCTCACGACACAGGGTCTATATATCAACCACCAGGGGGGTCTGCGCTCACGCCCCCTGTACAGGTTGGCACGGCAGATCCTCCTGTGAGCCCAGGGGAAGCTCCTCTCCCTAAGATCAGCTTATATCCCAGGCCATTTGATCTAGGCAGCAGACACCCTGTCAAGACAGGGGTCCAAGCCTGGGGAGTGTTGCCTCCACCCTCAGGTGGTGGAGCAGATTTGGGAGAAATTTGGCAAAGCCCAAGTAGACCTGTTTGCGTCTTTAGAGACGTCTCACTGTCCCCTGTGGTTCTCCCTATATTCTCCAGCCCCACTGGGACTGGATGCCATGGCACAACCATGGCCGAGGCTGCGCCTTTATGCCCCCCCCCCCCTTTATGCTGCTTCCAAGAGTTCTGAAGAGAATTCGCTGGGACGGAGTCCATCTCCTCCTGGTAGCCCCAATTCTGCTTTCAATTTTGACTGATTCGGATTTTGTCGCAGTCACGTTCCCAAAGCATTCTGACACAGCGTCTCGTTCCCTCAGGAAACTAGGGTTACATACGTAACCTAGAGACATTTCTACTGACTGAAAAAGGCAAGTGTCATAAAAATGGGGGAGGGACCCTAACATCAACCTCTACCATGTTTTTTTTACCTAATCGCCATAGTGAGCTATCTCGCTTATAGAGTAAGCCACATTTCTCCTATGTCTTCATACACATAATGTCAATTTATTTGACTGTCATGGGTGGTTGTAGGGGTATACATTGATGTCCCAGGCGATAGAGAATGCTTCTGTCTCTCTGGACAGAATAGAATAGCCTTTATTTGTCACATATACAATTTCAACACATTTAGGTCAAAGCACAAGGTCAGCCATGATACGGCACCCCTCGAGCACAGAGGGTTAAGAGCCTTGCTCAATGAATGGCAAGTGCCCAAAAGTGGCAGCTTGGCAATACTGGGGCTTGAATCCTGGACCTTCCGATAAGTAACCCAGCACCTTAACCACTAAGCTGCCACTTCAGTACTCTGCACTGGTGGAAAAGGCGTTCCAGGAAGCGAGTCACCATGGCGGTTTTGCAGATGTATCTCCTGAATGACCTGAGAATATGTGCGGGAATTAGTGAGGAGGCATTTTCAGAGCTAGGCTGAGCAATGAACATGTCTCTCTATGCACCCAAGCAAATGGTGGAGAGACATCTGTGGCTCAATCTCACAGATATCAGGAATAGGGACAAGGTCCCCTTCTAGATGCCCCTCTGTCACTTTCTAATCTATTAGCGACTCCGTTGATATGGTTGTCAGTATGTTCCAGGAGGCCAAGACAGACACAGAAGCGCTTGGTAAATTTCTCCCCTGCTTTGTTCAGGGGTCGGGGTTGTTGACGACTCAGCCTCGACCCATTCCGGTCCCACTGCGGCGTAAATCCCAGAAACAGAGTGTGGTGAGTCATGCGCCCCCTCATAGGGCTCACGGCTACCAGAAGCCCAGTAAGAGGCCAGACCTAAAGATAATCATTTCGTCCAAAAAGAAGTCCTGAGGGTGGTGCACTCAGGACCAAGGAGGTTTATCCTCCTCGGGAAGTGGCATGAGAATTCACAGAGAGTAAGGGCTCCTTTCTGGGACCCTCAGCTGTTCTATCTTCCCTGCCACTGGTGTTCCCGGGTAGGCAGTGGTCTCTTGTGAAATTATACATGTTTGTTTGAGTCCTGGCATGTTTAAGGACACAGAACACCTAACAGCTGCAGCAGAAATAGTGCCCCTTTCAGAGAAACTGGCAGCGTGAAAACTACTGCCAAACTTCTGTCTGTGCGTCTAAAGGAACATAAAGAAGGGCTGCATGATAGTTTGTGCATCGTCCTCCATACTTCCACGGAGTGTTACTGACTACTGTGAAAGCAGAACAAGCGTGTTTGTTGACACAAGAATTGCAAGCGCTACTGGATAAAGGGGCTGTGTCCCTCCCAGACAGAGAGTCAGGCTACTATGGCTACCGGCTACTATTAGCTCACCTCAAATCTCTGGGGTTAAGACTCAACAGAATAAAAGGTGTTCTTTCTCCTACAGAGATCACAATGTATTTGGAGGCTCTAAGGGATTCGATCACAATGCAGGGGGCAACTGCCACCAGAACCCAGTCGAAATGCCCTAAAGAAAATCTAGGTAGTCCAGATAGTTCCTGTCCTTTGCCTTCAAGGGTTTTAAGTCTCATGGTGGCTACATCCAAAGTGATACCTTGGGGCCTCCTGCACATGAGACTAATTTAGTTATGAGCTATTGGATTTCATCCAAGAGCAAATCCCCAGAGACAGATAAGGGTTCCGTGCTGAGGCTTCGTACCCTTTCTATGTGGTTCAGACCCCAGTTTCTGACTTTGGGTCCCACTCTAGGTGCATGTTGTTGGCCACCCCAAGAGATCTGGAGGTGTCATCTTGTCACACATTAATTGCCTTTGAAATGATGGCTGTATTTCAGGCCCTCCACCATTTATGTAGTGGACAACTGCAGTTGTCCACTACATAAATCACCAAAGTGGACTGCGTTTCGTACTGCCTAGACAGGCTAGCGTGCAGTTTTGGCTTCAGGCACTGTTGGACAAGTTCCTGTCCCTCAGAGCAATTTAAATTCTGGAAGAAGAATATAGGAGCAGACTCGCGGTCCAAACAAGCTGTGACACATGAGGAATGAAAACTTCACCCTGAAATAGCCAGTCAGTTCTGGAAAAGATCTTATGAGGCAGAGGCGGACCTCTTGCTTCCCAGGAAACAGCACAATGCCCCCTGTGCTTTTCTCTGACTCTTCTAGGTCCCCTGGTCTAAATGCAATGACACACTTCTGGCCCAGCCTGCATCTTCACACATTTTTCTCCAATCACTCTGCTCCCAGAAGCCTTATGACATACCATGCAGAACCACTTCACTGCCAATTTGTTTCAGTGCTGGAGTTCCTGCAAGAATAATTTTCAGGTCCTGTTACTCTCAGAGTCTGTGTAGTACAAACTATTGCTATGGCTCCCTACACTAAAAGAAACTATTCCCTTAGGTGTCATGCTTTGGAGGCCCAGTTCCTGCAAAAAAATTGTTTCCAGGTACAGGTCCTGCTACTCTCAGGGTTTATGCGGCCACCATTTTGGTTTGTCATGCTCTGAATAATTGGGTCTCTGTAGGTAAGCACCTGCTGGTCATTTACTTCATTTGTGAGTGACTAAGCCAACCACCAAAGGGACAGTCCCTGCATGGGTAGATAGCTGTAGTGAGTGAGGCTCTGGCTAGGACCCTTTGTTGAATCACTAGTTAGCACCATAGCGGATCATCCGTCTCCATACCCCCCTACATGTGCCTCATCTGCTCATTCATGCAATTATAAACATTTCTTTTTGACCAGAGAGGAAAGAGGAGAATGGTCATTACATTTAAAATGAAAGAAAAGGCATTTTGGAATACACAGCATGCTGATCCTTAAGACAGTTGGACCATAACAGTAAAATCCCACATTTGGTACAAATCCTGTCAGCCAAGGACAGAAATATGAGGTTACAGAGGGCAAACTCACAAAAATTGGGCAGTTTTTCTGATTTTCAGCTAACTTTAATCTGGGTTTACCCCAATCTAATGTTCATGTTAACCGAGGCTCTTAAACTCTATTTGCATGATTTCATTAATTGCACTGCTATCACATTGCTAGCTGACTGGATAATTGCAAAAACACTGAGGTTTACAGGCGTTTCTAATATATACTGTATTATGCAGTGCTTCCTGTTTTATATAATACAGTCTTTTTAGGTGCTTCCAAAACCTGAGATTATTATTCAGTTGCTTTTTACTTTGCCTCTGACCAAGAATATCTCAAAAGAAAATCAACAGAATGAAGAGCACTATAATTGCTACATAGGCATGATTAATATTAACCAAATCTATAAATATGCAGTCTTAGTGAAACACTTTGAAGGTACTTGTACATAAGAAATGCTAGAAGGAAAGGATAGAATTCACTAGTTTATTTTATTGCATTACAACCTGCTGCATATACAACACTAGCCTGTTTAAATTTACATGCTTTAATTTTGTCAGTTAATATAGGGTGAGGGGTAAAAAGTGTTACATATCATGCATTTGAACTAAAATATCTAATAAAGAAATAACACAGGTTACCAGAATATTTTTGGGAGGTGAGAGGAAACAAAAGAATCAGAAACAATCCCACATGGACAAAGAAACAAAATCCTATACTGCTAGTAAATTGAGAACAGGATCAAACTATGGAACCTGAGGCATCAACACTACTTAATTGACAGAATTACAATATAACGTCTCTAGGTTACGACCGTAACCCTAGTTCCCCGAGGGAACGAGACGCTGCGTCGAAACGCTATGGGAACGCCCTGCGTGACCGCGCTCTGAACCACGTGTGTAATCTGACCAATAGGCGTTTGGGACGTGACGTCATCAGCGGGCGACGTCGCGTAAACAGGAAGCTACAAATGGCTGCGAGATGGACCAGACGCTAGCTCCTGTGAGAGAAGGTAAGCGCCGCAGGGATGCAGGGAGTGTGGCACGGAGACGCAGCGTCTCGTTCCCTCGGGGAACTAGGGTTACGGTCAAAACCTAGAGACGTTCCCCTTCAGGAACTCGAGCTGCGTCGAAACGCTATGGGAACGAGTGTCCAATCACGCCACACTGACCAGACCCTGCCTAGAGAGTGAGGGCCTCGGCACCAGCACGCAGGACAGAGGAGCCCGGGGTGGCTCTGAGGTCAAGGTCATAGAACCTGACGAAGGTCAGCGGGGTGGACCAACCCGCCGCGTCACAGATGTCCTGGAGTGGGACTCCAGCGGACCAGGCCGTAGAGGCCGCCACACTCCGGGTGGAGTGAGCTCGAACCCCAAGCGGTGCGGGGAGGCCAGAGGACTCGTGAGCCGACACAATCGCATCCACAACCCATCTGCTCAAAGTCTGCTTATTGGCCGGGAAACCTTTCCTATTAGGGCCATAGCAGACAAGCAGCTGCTCCGACTTCCTCCAAGGACTCATCCTGCGGAGGTAAGCATCCAGCGCTCGCACTGGACACAGTTGGTGCTGTCGCTCCTGGTCGGGGGCAGTAAACGGAGGAGGGCAGAATGCCTGCAACACGACAGGACGTGAGGGAGCCGAAGGCAGCTTAGGCACGTACCCCGGTTTCAGATAGAGAAACACCTTGGCCATGCCAGGGGCAAACTCCAGGCGAGACGGGGCCATGGACAGAGCCTGCAGATCCCCGATCCTCTTCAGGGAGGAAATCGCCAACAGAAAGGTGGTCTTAATCGACAGCAACCTAAGGGCCACATCGGCTAACGGCTCGAAGGGGTGCTCAGAGAGAGCCGCCTGCACAACAGCCAGATCCCAGACAGGCACTCTGGGTCGCGACCCGGGCCTCAGCCTCCGGGTGCCACGGAGGAAACGTGTCACCAGTGGGTGTCTACCCAGCGACTGCCCCACAGGCGGGGAGCCATATGCCGCGATGGCCGACACGTAAACCTTCAGGGTCGAGGGGGTTAACCCTGCGGCAAACTGTTCCTGTAGGAACTCCAGAACTGAACCAACCGGGCAGTTAACAGGATCCAGGCCACGGTGCTCGCACCAAGACGTGAACAGTCACCACCGTGTGGCGTACGACCTCCTCGTGGAGGGAGCTCTGGAGTGGAGAAGGGTCTCTACCACCTCGGCGGAGAGACCGGCCGCTACGAACTGTACCCCCTCAGGGGCCACAGCCACAGCCTTCACGAATCTGGGCGGGGGTGAACCAGGGTCCCGCCCGCCTGAGAGAGAAGATCCTTGCTGGGAGGAATCTCCCACGGAGGGCCCTCGAGTAGGGACACCAGATCCGCAAACCACGGCTTGCTCGGCCATCAAGGCGCCACCAGGAGGAGACGGACTCCCTCCCGGCGAACTCTCTCCAGAACTCCAGGGAGCAGAGCGATCGGGGGAAAGGCGTACAGACGTAGCCATGGAGAGAGAGAGAACCAGAGGGGACAGTGCGAGGTCTCCTGGGTCGCAAAAAGATCCACTTGGGCTCTGTAGAACCTCCGCCATACGAGCTCCACCACCTCGGGGTGGAGACACCATTCCCCAGGCCTCGGCCCCTGCCTCGACAGGGCGTCTGTACATTCAACCGACCCGGGATGTAAATGGCCCTCAGGGACAGGAACCTGTCCTGAGACCACAAGAGGACCGCCCGTGCTAGCTTGTACAAGGGGCGAGATCGGAGACCCCCCTGGTGGTTGATGTAGGAGACCACCGCTGTATTGTCCGTGCGGACCAACACATGGCGATCTCTCAGGTCCGGGAGAAAGTGTTTTACCCTAAAAACACTGCCATCATCTTCAGGCAATTTATGTGCCACGAGAGACGTGGGCCGCTCCACAAACCCTGGGCGGAGTGGCCACTCATGACCGCTCCCCACTCCGTGAGGGAAGTGTCCGTCGTAAGCGTCACGCGACGACATGGAACCCCCAACACTGGGCCACGGGACAGGAACGTCCGGTCTTTCCAGACATCCAAGGCTCGAAGGGCACGCCGCGAGACCTTGATAGTGCGATGCGGGTTTCCCCTGAGGGAGAACCCCCTGCCCCGGAGCCACCACTGGAGGGGCCTCATGTGCAGAAGCCCGAGCAGAACTATGCTGGACGCCGCTGCCATGAGCCCTAGCAGCCTCTGAAACTGCCTTACAGTGAGTGGCTGGCCTTCCCGCACTCTCCTGACGGCCGTAAGGATGACTTCGACCCGAGCAGGTGACAACCGTGCCTGCATCCCGGCCGCGTCCCACACTACGCCCAAAAAGGTGGTTGTCTGTGCTGGAGAAAGCACGCTTTTGCTGGCGTTTAGCCGAAACCCAAGCACCTTCATGTAGGTGAGGACGACATCTCGATGCCGAATCGCCTGGTGCTCCGAGGGAGCCATGATCAACCAATCGTCGATGTAATTCAAAATGCGGATGCCCTGAAGCTGCAGCGGGGCCAGTGCAGCATTGACGCACTTCGTGAAGGTGCGGGGTGAGAGTGCCAGACCAAACGGGAGGACCCGATATTGGTATGCTACGCCCCCGAAAGCAAACCTCAGGAACCTCCTGTGTGCAGGAAGGATGGAGATGTGAAAGTATGCGTCCTTCAGATCTATAGTGACGAACCAGTCCCCGGACCTGATCTGCATCACGACTCCCTTGAGGGTGAGCATCCTGAACCTGAGTCTCCTGAGAGAGCGGTTCAAGGAGCGAAGATCTAGAATGGGACGCAACCCGCCATCCTTCTTCAGAACAACGAAGTATGGGCTGTAGAAGTCTGACTCTCGAACCGAGGGGGGAACCACCTCGATGGCCCCTTTCCCCAGGAGTGTGCGCACTTCCTGTTCCAGGACCAGAGCCTGCTCGGGACCCACCAGGGTGGGACACATCCCGTTGAAACGGGGAGGAGAGGACGCGAACTGCATCGCGTAACCCCCTTCTATTGTCCGCAGGACCCACCAGGAGACTCCTGGCAGCACCTCCCAAGCCGCCAGAAAGTTCCTCAGGGGAATCAGCCCCTCGGGACTGGCCTCTGACCCACTCAGAGCAGCTGGGGCGGGGCCCTGCAGCTGATGACACCTCGAAAGAGGCGGCGGGGCTCCCCCATCTGTACCGAGACTTTGGGCGGAAGTGGAGGGAGACACCCGCTGGCGGCCGTGCTCTGAAGCACATCCTGTGGCAGAGTCCACGGCCCGGCCTCCTGGTGGTGCGGGGGAGGGACGGGCACCGTAGCGTGAGGCGTACACCGCCCCCTCGACCGAAAATCGTCAGGATTTCCGCACCACAGCCCGTTTGCTGGAGGCGAGGGTGACCCTCAGGTCAGCCTGCTCCTTCTTGGGCCCAGAGCGACGCCTCGGACCCTTATGTCCCGCCCGCGGAGACCGGGTGGCGATGCTCTGTTTCTGGGCTTCGCGGTGCCCGGAAGGACCAGGCTGGGGCTGCCGCCGACCAGCCCCATGTGATCGGCAAGGGAGGTACTGCTGAAACGCAGCCGACTGCTTCTTAGACTCCTAAAACCTGTTTACGACCGCCGTCACGGCGTCACCAAACAGACCAGGGGGAGCCATCGGTGCGTTCAAGAGCACAGCTCGATCCTTGTCCGGGAGGTCGGACAAGGTGAGCCACAGATGCCTCTCCGTGGCTACCAGGGCCGCCATGGACCGACCAACGGCCCGCGCCGTGTGTTTTGTGGCCCGAAGGGTTAGGTTGGCAGCATGACGTAACTCCTTAATGTCAGTGGCCCCGGAGCTAAGTCCCTCATCCAAATCACACAGCAGCCTTCCCCACTAAAGTCGATGTAGCACGTAGCGGTTTAGTAGGGAACACCGGAGCCTTTAGCGACGATGCCACGCTAGGAGAGAGATAGCTGGCTAGCGTCTCTTCGACACGCGGCATCGCCCCATAGCCGCACGCCTTAGCCCCAACCACATTCGCGTAAAGCGAGGAGTGGTGAGACGAAGCACGCGCTGAGTACGGGGTTTCCCAAGAACTGGACACCTCGGCGACACAGGACGCAGAAAGCGCTCATCCAGCTTACTGGGTGCGCGCTGTCTCTGCTGCTCCACCGGCCAAGCTAGATCCAGCTTAGCAACAGCACGTGTCACAACCTCGAGGAGTTCCTCGTACAGCACAGGCTGAGAGGACTCAACGGGCTCGCTAGCATCCATCAGCTCACCCTCCTCGGAGAGAGAGACATGTAATGCCGCGCTGCTCGTACCGGGAGAAGAAGCAGCCATCGGGCCTGCTTCCCCAATAGAGCCGAAGCTCAATTCAGCCGACGAAGCTGAAGCGGACTCATCCGACTCCAACCCCGCCGCTAAATCGGCCTGCGAGCCCCACGAGCGCCGGCGCCGCTTCGCCTTGGCGAGAGCGGGACCGGAGCCGCGAGGGAGAGAGCTCCTCTCAAAGAGCGCTCTCCGGGAGCGAAGCGTGCGCATAGCCATGCGGCTACAATGCGAGCAATCGACTCCCTCGAGAGCCGATTGTGCATGCTCCACTCCCAGGCAAACAACGCACCGATCATGCGAATCCTTACCGGTAATGAAACGCGGACACGGATGAACGCACTTACGGAAACTCTGTCTGCCAGCCATCACTCAATCAGAAAAACACAGCGAAACAGCGCTTACCTGAACGAGCAGAAAGCTAGCGTCTGGTCCATCTCGCATCCATTTGTAGCTTCCTGTTTACGCGACGTCGCCCGCTGATGATGTCACGTCCCAAACGCCTATTGGTCAGATTACACACGTGGTTCAGAGCGCGGTCACGCAGGGGCGTTCCCATAGCGATTCGACGCAGCTCGAGTTCCTGAAGGGGAACAATTTGCCAGCCTAAACATTTAAATAGCATGGGAATGGAAAATTGCAATTATCTGAATTGTGGGTGAGAAGAAATTAAAAATTAATGGGAAGAAAAAGAAATGTAAACATCTGCATAACATAAGGCAGTTATCTTTCCCCTTACAACTAACATAAACTCTATAGCCAACCATATGTGGGCTTTTCCCTAACTGGCCAAAAAGTCAGAAGCACAGAATTGTCTAGAATGTTATACAGATGTCATACAAAATGTCATACAAATATCCCCACAGCCAAGGTTCAAAATTTAGTAGAAAGCATTTCCAGAAGAGTGTAGATCATTAATCTTTTAGCCCTATAGAGTACCTTCTAAACCCAAGTCACAGACCAAACTCTGTTCAATCTTATGTAATTATTGTTCCAAAAGCCACTGCACCATAAACATTTTACTCATTACTTAGTTAATTATAAGGTCCTAGAGCCAAAGCAACAAATAAGGGCCATTATAATAATAAGGTGTTATATATACTGAAATAAAACCTTAATCCCTTATACTCTTGTTTTAACCATACTTTAGTAAAAAAGGAACTTGAACTACGTTCCCTATATCAGGTGAATTACATTTGCCACAAAACTAATTTTTTTGGCTGATTTTCCCGGTCTCTCGTGGATATCACAATAGACCAAAAAACGTATAGGAAATTGTTTTTATGAAGTTTTATGTTAATATAGTGACATTCATTATAAAGATATAATTATTAAATATAAAATTAGGTAAAATGTTAATACAGTACGGTACAGTACGATACATAAAATAGCATTTTTGCGGTGGCATCTGTCTAGCACGTTTTTTCATTTTTCACAGCAGTTTTTTAAATGAAACCACCACGATAATTACTGAACATTACTGTACATTAAAGTATTTCTGAAAAGATCTTGACTGCTTCCACAGAAAATTAAAACAATTGTAAATACCTGGTGGTCTAGTGGTTAGGATTCGGCCGCCGCAGCCCGGGTTCGATTCCTGGTCAGGGAACCGAACCCAGCCATTAGGGTTGCACAAGCCAGTGTGCAACTCTTAGTGCCTGCCCCAAGCCCGGATAAATGGGAAGGGTTGCATTAGGAAGGGCATCCAGTGTAAAACGTGCCAAATCGAACATGTGGATCAAGAATACAGATGATCCGCTGTGGCGACCCATAATGGGAGAAGCCGAAAGAATAAATAATTGTAATTTAAATCATGGGGATTAAATACTATGTCCCCTATTATATTACTGACTGGTTACATAAAGCATTGTGTAGAATTATACTGGAAATGCTTCATAACTCACCCTTGCATTAAAAGAAAAGAACTTGTGGTTAGTCCTCACTGAAAAGTGCTGTTTAGCTGCTTGGTGTTTTTTTTTTTGGTTTGGCATGTGCTAATAAAAAATAAATAAATAAATGCATTACGCGTTTCAAATAAGTAAGTCACTGATTTATGTTAATGAGCATTGCCTTGTTTCACAAGCTTCATATCTAACCACCTGCTCCTGCTCCATACAGTACTGCACTAATTATTTTTGATGAAATGTTTGTGTATTTTGTTCCAAGACTTGATCACAATAAATATATAATTTTCAATTTGGATTGGATATTGTTGTGATAGTCATTGAACAGTTGCCAATAGGGTTGAAGGTTATCATATAATTTTTTTGTGATGGGAACGGTGCCTATAAACCCAACCATTTGTATTTTAGTGGATTTCATATAAAGAGTGTGTCAGAGAGTTCAAAGTACGTAGCAGACATTCATATCTACCATGGATGTGAAAAATGGCAGTAATGCTATCCAATTTCTTTATCTATTCTATCTTTTATTCATTATTTGGGTAATTCTGTAATTGGTGGGTTTTGCTTTGTGCTCTGAACACAGTGATGACTGCATATTTTGTATTCTGAATATTGTGGAAATAAGAGACTGTGTTCTGTCAGATCGAACTATGAGCCTGCCACTTTCATCACTTCCTTGCTCTCTCTCTCTCTCTCTCTCTCTCTCTCTCTCTCTCTCTCTCTCTCTCTCTCTCTCTCTCTCACCTCAGTTTGTCAGTTCACAGCTGTTCATTACTAAAACCCCTGTCAATGTACACACATTAAGCACATCAGCTCTTGTTAATCAACTTTGTTCTTCTTTTTTGTGGTGGAACATAAAAATTATGCACTTGATAATGAACACGGTAATGCATATTTTACAGCATGTTGTAATAACAGCTTATTTATGAATCCAGTAGAAAAGGGTTTGTAGTTGAGAAGTGGCAAATGTAAGACCTACTGACGGGTTCTAGGAATTTAAGGATTGGGATACCATTGCAGTCGGTTTTCTCTGTGGGACTGCAGAAAAAGGGGATTAAAAAGTGGAGGGGCTTTGCCTGCAGATCTGTCAGAAAGGTCAAAGGGCTTAGGGAACAAAGGCAAATGAGAGCACTTGCACTGAAGTGAAGGTGGTGCACAGACTGCCCAAGAACAATACTGCCTATAGAGGTGAAGAAGGAGGTAGAGACTTGTCAACAAGGTGACTAAAATAAAAGCACTAAGCTCAAGACACTTCAAAGTCTGAATATAATGCCTATAACAAAAGTTTTAAGAGACCCTTTCTTGTAAGCAACCAGTGCCCTTAGACCTTAGCCCTATTAGCCACTTTTGATTGCTACGCTAAGCAGCCAAATAAGCCGGATTGTCTCTATAGACAAGCTACAAGCAGAACAAAGAGGGGGAATTTTGCTACTTTTCAAAGGTCAGGGTACACAACATTCAATAACCCAAGGATGTTATTAAAAATGTACATAATTAGATTGTCCTGTTATATATAATTGCAAATATTATTTGTCTGTTTCCGTATCATTTAATTGATGTCCTGTTTCTCCCATTGTATACTGGTGCCAGACAAGTTGTGACAACAAAAATTGTAATGCAAATTTTAGAATGAACAGTTACTTTAAAATTTGCATTTAAATGTGCCACCTAACACCAACCACATTTGTGTGGAAGCCTGGTAAAAACCTACAGATTTTTTATCATCTGCTATAAATTTCCCTTCAACTTATTCATCAGCTTTCATTATCTACCAAATACATTGTATGGAAAAAAGTTTCTGGACTCATGACTATAAGATTGGAATGTGCTTTCCATAACATCACATTTCACATTTAGTCCTCTTTTGCTGTTATAAGAAGCTTTTATTGTCATTTCAGCCATAAATAGCTGACGCAGTACACAGTAAATGAGACTGTTTCTTCAGGACCATGGTGCTACATAAAATAACATAGAGCTACATAACACAACATTCAGCCACAAGGGCATTATGTCAAGTCAGGAACTAATGTAGGGTGAGGAGGCCTGGGGGTCAGTAAGTGTTCTAGATTATCCCAAAGGTACAGTGCATCCGGAAAGTATTCACAGCGCTTCACTTTTTCCACATTTTATGTTACAGCCTTATTCCTAAATGGATTCAATTTATTAATATTTTTTTTATTCTACAAACAATCCCCCATAATGATAACATGAAAGAAGTGTTTGAAATCTTTGTAAATGTATTAAAAATAAAAACATTTAAAATCACATGCACATAAGTATTCACAGCCTTTGCTCAATACCTTGTTAAAGCACAGTTGGCACGAATTACAGCCTCAAGTTTCTCTCATTCTTCATTGCAGAACCTCTGAAGCTCCATCAGGTTGGATGTGGAGGGTCTTCACAGCTATTTTTAGATCTCTTCAGAGATGTTTAGTAAGGTTTAAGTCTGAGCTTTGGCTGGGCCACTCAAGGACATTCACAGAGTTGTCCACTAGCCACTTCTTTGTTATTTTGGCTGTGTGCTTAGGGTCTTTGTCCTGTTGGAAGATAAACCGTCACGGTCCAGAACACATTTCTGCGTTTATCTTTCCCTTAAACCTGTCTAGTCTCCCAGTTACTGTTGTTTAAAAACATCTCCAAAGCATGATGCTGCCACCACCATGCTTCCCTGTAGGGATGGTTTTGGCCAGGTAATGAGGGGTGCCTGGTTTCTTCCAGACATGACTCAATCTTTCAGTTCAATCTTTGTTTCTAATGGTCCCAATTTCACTTGAAGATGTCCTATTAAATTACTAATCTGCACCAGCCTCTGTTTTTATCACTGACATAAGAGAACTTAGGAAAATTACCCCTGGTTAGTTTTTTGTTATACAAATTTTCTTTTGATGCACCTATCTTGCGTATGATAACTATGTTAAATCGGTGCTCCACTGAAATCAATAGTTTTATTTATTTTGGAACGCTTCCATTCTTGTACTACATCTTTTTGTTTTGGGGCATTTCTCCCTTTAGTGTTTGCATTTATATTCAAGCTAAAATGTTCCGTTTTTTGATTTCCTAAAAAGTACTTTGCTGTGTTCTGTGTTTTGGGTCATTGTCTGGTTGCATGGTAAAATGTCTCCCAATTAATTTGTATGCATTTCTATAAATTGCAAAAGCACATTTAGGAGACAATGTTCCTCTAAATGTTAGTATAGACGTCCTTTAAATTTATTTGGGTGTTATCATAATGAACCACATCATAGTTTGTTAAGCCTGTTCCAGAAGCAACCATGCAAGCCCAAAGCATGACACAAAGTCCACTGTGCTTAACCAAAGAGCTTGTTTGTTTTGATTTGTACTACTCTAAGATGTTTGTATGACCTCTACATTTCTGCTTAGCCTCCTTTAAACAAAAGACTGATACGTTCACCCCTGCCTGTAATGTCACTGACTGTCATTACAACAATCACTAGGTTCCTGCTGTCAACTCCTGATGTTGTCCTTGGCTGATCTATTTGATATCTGGTTTGTTTGATGCTTTCTTGTTCAGACATTCCAAATTGTTGGAAATTGATTTCCCTTCATTTTCTCCCATAGACAGCTCTCTAGTCTTCTTAGTACAGTGGAACCCGGTTATGTCGATGTCCTAGGGGGTCGCCAAAAAGCATCGAGGTAACCGATGATCGAGATAAACGAAAATCAAAATGGCAATATATTAACGTGCTTGAAATTTCTTTATGTACATGATGTGCGTTAATAAATGAGAATGTGCATGCACGTGTTTTTGAAGGGTTTTTTACACAACAGCGTTGCCGCGATTTGTTTGATGAAGTCATGCTATAAAAATACATACAGTACATGTTTATCTGTCAGGAATTCACCTGCCACGCCCCCTTCGGCTCCCTTCAGGGTGTCAGGTGCTTTCTCGGCCGCTTTCTCTGAAGCTCCCGGCTTCAATCGCGCACATATGGTGCTCGTTTATCATCATCACCAGCTCCTATTTAAACTTCCACACTCTCACTGTCCGTTATTGTTGGTATATGTTGGTTCACGGCGGTCGTTCATGCGTATCCCGGGACGTGTCTTCCCACCGGCACTCTCTCAACGGCTGCGCTTTTCTTCCTAAAGCGCACCGCGGATTCCCCCCCGATCCTGCCGGTGTTCATTCTATGCTTTTGCTGCTCATCCCACGGCGGCGCGGCTTTCGCCTCCCGTTCATCGCATAACATTTAACAACAAAAGGCATATGTGCACTAACTAACAGCAGAGATTCACCAGTATACAATACAACACCTGTAGCAGCTGTAAGGCTTGATTTTTCCGCCACTTTCGCGAGTTCTTCTGCGGCTGCACCGAGATAACCGACGTTAAATGGCAAATTTTTTCCCCCTTGTGCTCGAGATATTAGGGTTCGGCGACATAACCGATAAAAAAATGCATAGAGAAAGCGAGAATATGGCGGTTCCACTTCAAAAACGTCAACTTAATAGGGTTGTCAAGGTAACCAAGGGCGAGATAACCGGGTTCCACTGTAGTCTATTTTTTTTTCCCTTTTCATCCTTTTTTATTCCCAGAATACACAGTCAAATCTAATAATTGTTTGAACAATCAAACAGGGCACAAGAGACACCAGTCTGTTACATGTTCCAAAATGTCCAATCACTGGAAGGTGGGTTATATAAATCTCCTCTCTTGGCACCCTGGCGTACACTTTCTCTAAATCCACATACACACAATACAACTCCCTTTGAGCTTAGCTATACTTCTCCATCAAGATTCTCAAGCAAATAAGGCTTGTGTTGTGCTCTTCCTCAGCATGAAACCATACTGCTGCTCACAGATGGTCACCTCTTCTACCAGTCTGGCTTCCACTACTCTTTCCCATAACTTCATGGTGTGACTGATCAACTTAATTCCCCTGTAGTTACTGCAGGTCTGCACATCTCCCTTGTTCTTAAAGATTGGTACCAGCACACTCTTTTTCCATTCCTCAGGCATCCTCTCACCTTCCAAAATCTTGTTAAACAACCTGGTTAAAAACTCCACTGCCATCTCTTCAAAACATCTCCATGCTTCTACCACAATCTGTTCCTACCGACTTTCTACGCTTCATCCTCTTAATCGCTGCTCTCACTTCCACCTTACTAATCCTATCCACTTCCTGCTTTACCATCTCCACACAATTTTATTCTTCTTTCAGTCCTTACTCTCCTCCACTTCTTCTTCACCTCCAAGACCATCCTACAGACCACCATCCAATGCTGTCTAGCTACAATGCCCCCTGCCAACACCTTACAGTCTCCAATCTCCTTCAGGTTGCATCTCCGACATAGAACATAGTCCAACTGTGTGCACCTTCCTCCACTCTTATATGTCACCCTATGATCCTCCTTTTTCTTAAAATAAGTGTTCACCACTGCCATTTCCACCCTTTTATCAAAATCTACCACCATCTGCCCTTCTACATGCCTCTCCTTAAAGCCAGAACTCCGTCTCCTCCATCTCACAACCCACTTGTGCAGCATAAGCACTGATGACATTTATCATCACCTCTTTAACTTCCAGCTTTACGTTCATCACCCTATCAGAAACTCTCATCACCTCCACTACACTCTTACTGTACTCTTCCTTCAGAATCACCCCTCTTTCCATCCACATCATGATAGAACAGTTTAAAGCCACCTCTAATGTTCCTGGCCTTACTTCCTTTCCACTTGGTCTCCTGAACACACAACATATCTACCTTTCTCCTCTCCATTATATCAGCTACCTCTCTCCCTTTACCAGTCATAGTACCAACATTTAAAGTACCAACCCGAACCTCCACTCTCCTACACTGCTCCTTTTTCTGCCGTCTCTGTAGACGTCTTCCTCCTCTCCTTCTTCTCCTTTAGTAAATTAAAATATTGCAGAGCAGTTATGCCATGATGCACATACCTCATACTGTATGTATGTCATGGCATATCACACACATCTCCCAGTGTTGAAGGTTGCATGTATAGGTTCATTGCATTTCTGCAAGCGAGTTACAAAAAGGCATCAAACAGCATGTGTCATCAATAAATAAAACTGAAAAACCATGTTTAATATATAACTTGTATAAATACCTTAAATATTAATATAAATATATTATTTATATATTGTACTTCTAGAAAAATGAAGGACAAGCAATGCTGTTGGAAATGTGAACTGTCATAAATTAATGACAGTAGTCCATTTTGATCAGCACGGATGTAGTGCTTGTGTACACATAAATTAGTTAGCTAATCAGTAACACAAATCATTTAAATTAAATGGAAAGTAGTAAAATAAGTGAAAAAAATCTAGAGGTTGAAAATGTAAAAACTATTTATATTTCTTGTACAAATTTGTATAAATACAAATGGGCATAAGGAACAAATTAAAATACAAGAAGTGTCCCTTTAAAGGCCTCAAAATACAGCATCTGTCATTTACTGAACTAAATAATCAACTCCAGTGTCAGACAGATGGCAATATTGCATCTAGAATGTTCTTGTAAACTAAAGCCTTTAAACAACTTCTTTAAAAAGTGTACAGGTTACACCTCATAATCACTGTCACAAACAAAATTCTATAGTCTTTATTATATATATATATATATATATATATATATATATATATATATATATATATATATATATATATATATATATATATTTTATACATACACACATGCACCAGTGCTGGACAGTAACAAAGTAAATGTAATTAGTTACTGTACTTAAGTTGTTTTTTCACGTATCTGTACTTTACTGTACAAAGTATTTCCATTTGGGGAGAATTTACTACATTTCAATGTTAAATATCTCACTTTTTACCCAACTACATTTTGCACAATCAATCGTTCCTTTTTAATTATGAGTGGATAAAAACTTGACTGGTCAAGCACACAGCATGCCACCCATCAGGGTAGAGTGCACGCTCTTTTTTGAACTTGTTTTGATTGCTGCTTGGTGGTATCTACTTAGCACGAACATACAGTTCAGCATCAGTTCGGCAGCACGCAAAACATTTTGCAAGGAATAAATGATGGGAGAAACTCCTGACTCGACCTTGCCACAACACGTGTGGCCTTATTTGCACAATTATTTTTAAGTCGTTGAAATTATGCTTTTGGGCTCATAGATATCAATCAGTGTTTGACTAATTAATATGATTCTTTTAATAGATTAGTATGCTAAGAGTAACAGTACAGCCTTTTCATATAAACTGACTTAATTAAGCAAACATCTTGTGACCAAAATTATTATAGGACATTATAACCATAATGAAAGATAGTACTTTGGATACTTCAGTACATTTAAGTGCAAATACTTTCGTCCTTTACTCTAGTGAAAGCCTTTTTACTTTTACCAGAGTAATATTTCACCTAGGGTGTTTCTACTTTGACTCAAGTGCATGGTTTCTGTACTTCGTCTACCACTATACAGTACTGTGCAAAAATTTTAGACAGGTATAAAAAAAGCTATAAATTTAGACTGCTTTCAAAAATAGGAGTGTTAATAGTTTATTTTTATTTTTGATGGAACTCGGCAGAGAGGTTGTTCCAAACATCTTGGAGAACTAACCACAGATCTTCTGTGGATCTAGGCTGCTTCAAAGCCTTCTGTCTTTTTATATAATATCAGACAGACTCAATAAACTTAAGATCAAGGCTCAGTGAGGGCCAAACTATCACTTCCAAGACTTGTTGCTCTTCTCTATGCTGAAAATTGACCTTAATGACATTGGCTGTGTGTTTGGGGTCTTTTTCATGCTACAGAATACATTTGGGAATCAGATGCCTCCCTGTTGGTATTGCATGATAGATCTGTAGCTCCCGGTATCTTTCTCTATTTCTCAGCATTGAGCACACCATTAATTCTGTTCAAATCTACAACTCCATTTGCAGAAATGCAGCCCCAAACTTGCAAGGAACCTCCACCATCGCTTCTCTGTTGGCTCCAGACACATTATCTTACCTCAATCCAGCCTTTTGACAAACAACTTGCTGCTACAGCCAGACATTTCAGATTTTGACTCATCAGTCCAGAATACCTGCTGACATGTTTCTGCACCTTATTTCTGATGTTTTTAATACAGATATGAGTCACTTTCCTTGATGGGGGTATGGCTTTTTGGATGCAATACTTCCATTAAAACCACTTCTGGCCAGATTTCTCCAGACAGTAGATAGGTGTACCTGGGTCCCACTGGTTTACGGCAGTTTTTTGCTGATGGCACTAATTGACATCTTCTGTGTGTCTTATGTGTATTTCATCTGCTGCTTTAACCTTTCTAGGCTGACCACTGCAGCTAGAGTCCTCAATATTTCTCATTTCTTTGTGCTCTTCAAAATACTTCGAATAGCACATATTGAAAACCCAGTCTGCTTTGAAATCTTTGCCTGGAAGAGATCTTTCGGATGCAGTATAACTACCTTTTGCATTTTGCTTGTTGCTGTGCTCAGTCTTGCCATGGTGTATGTCCTGTCACATGAAACTGTCTTCCACAACCTCACCCTACTAGCCGAGTTTGGCTGTTCTTCAACCAGATTAAGGCCTCCAACACAGCTGTTTCTGTTTCAGTAAATTACTTTGTTTCAACCCACATATAAAACTGATGATCATTAGCACCTACTTGGTATTATTGGTCAATTATACACCTGACTAATACAAAATCCACCACTTTGTGCAAGTGCACAAAGTGTGCAAATGTAAGAATTAAAAGCCAGTGTTGTCACATCATATATTGATTTGATTCCGAATTTTCTTTTGTTTGCTCATTTTGTAAATTGATCAAAAGAAACAATTAAAATAGATATTTATAAAGCCTTCTTTCTTTACAGTATAAATTCATTTGAACCTGATTAGTGTCTTGTGTGAAGACAGTATAATATGAACCCTCTTATTTATTCACTCCAGAGTTTAAAAAATACAATAAGAAAATTAATCAGATTGCTAAAGTGCAAGAAAACATATTAATACCCTCACTAAACATTTAGAATAACTATAGAAAAACTGTACTAATACTAGGTTAAGCCTTCCTTTACTCTTAAAGAAGCTTGAATTCCTAATTGCATGGATTTAGCAAAATCATGGTAAAATACATTAAAATGAGATTAAAATGAGTAAAATACATTAAAATGAGATTAAAATGAGTAAAATACATTAAAATGAGATTCTGGTCCATGTCGTTTCATTTTAGGCCACTGAAGAATACTGAAAGAAGCCAATTTGAGACGACCTTTGCTTTGTACATGATGCATTATCACATTAAAATTAGCCATGAGTATATTGTGGCCATGAAGAAATGCATAGGCTGTAGTCTATGACATTTCAGCAATGATTGATTAGTATTTACAGGCACAAAACTGTGCCAAGAAAACATTTCCCACACCATTACACCACCTCCAAAAGCCCAGGCTGTTAACTAAGGGCAGGTTGGGTCCATGGATTCATGCTGTTAGTATTCTGACCCAACCATCTGTGTGTCTCAGCAGAAATCAAGATTCATCAGACTAATATGTTACATTTTCTGGTCTTCCACTGTCCTGATTTGGTGCCCACTGCAGCTTCAGCTTTCTGTTCTTGGCTGACAGAACTGTACCCCCTAATGTGGTTATATAATGTTGTAGCCCATCTGCCTTGATGTATTGATGTGCATTCTGAGTTGCTTTTCTGCTCACCACAATTGTAGTGAATGATTATCTTAGTTACCATAGCAATTCTGTCAGCTTTAACCTATCTTTAAAGACCATCAATAAGAAGTTTCCATCCACAGAACTTGATACTTACTAGTTTTTTTTTTTTTGCACTATTCTGAATACACTCTAATGTTGGGTGTGAAAATCCCAGAAGTTTAACAGTTTGAGTTATAGGGAAACTTTGCATTGCATTTGCTCTATGTACAAAAAAAACATAGTGGTCAGGCAGTCTTTGTAAAGCTCTACTGCCTCCTACTGGCATTGAATGGAACATGTGCATGAAATTATTGAAAGGTACTGCATTTTCTGAGAAGCACTCAGCACTCAGTACATTAAAGAAAAATTATAATTGTGTTATGTAAAACAGTAAATTATCTGTCAATAAAAGGGGTTAAAAGTAAATAAGAAGCTGTAGCATTTGAATAGAAATTAAAATGCAAGGCGTAGTTTATATTTTCATGCATACATTAAAAAAAAGAAATTGTTTAAATCACTCACCTCTTCATGTTCTGCACATGTTCTTCAACAGCCTTGAATTTTCAACCCAAGTTCCACTTAAGTGTGAAATACAGATGAGATCTTTAAATAACTACCCTGTGATAAACAGTTAAAATAGGATTACAACTAACCTTTAATGTATCTGAATAGTCAAATTAAAAATGCCATTTGGAAAAGAAAATGTCCAGAAATTAGAAGCCACCTGGTACCACCTTTTTAGATACCTAGTCTAGCCCTAGTCGTTTTACTCTCTGTTCTTGCAGCTCTGAAACGTCTTATATATGTCTAGTCTTTAGGAGGGCATTTTCTCTCCCAGATTCTCTCTCTCTTTGACTGGAGCTGAAATCAATGGTCATGCAATTAAGGAGCGTAGATCTGTCAAGCAAAGTGCTTGGGGAGGAAGGTATTAAACAAATACCCAATAAGGAGTTCAATAACAGCAATATCCATGTTGAGTGTGGACTAAAGCACTATCAAAACCGGGCTAGACATTTTTGTGTTAGGTGGTTTATTTTTGTTGAGAAGCAATTTCCAGTATTGGCAAAGGCCTTCAATGATCACTCAACTGTCTGGTGGCTGTGTATTGACTCCCGACCAGGGGAGTCAAGTCGACCGTTCGAAAGTTATAGGCCCTTTCAAACAGTTTACAGATAGGAACAGAAGCTTGAAATGGGAAAGTGCAGTCTCTAGGGGCTCCATCACTGATAATTAGCAATCAATCACAAATTTGTTTAAAAGCTTGAAAAGAACAGAGAGAGCATTATTAGATTGCAGAGATTTGAAGCTCTCAGATAATGACTTGGATTTTTAGAGGAATGAAAGGCCCCAGACATCTATCTGGATACTTCTTTTATCAATCACTGCCTTAAATCAAGGAAAAATCTAACTGCCCACACACTGAAATACTACAGGTGTCAGATGAAAACCATAGGGAGAAAGGGGCTGCTTACAACTTGTGTAATTAGTCAGTAAAGGATTTTACCTAAGCGCCTAGGGTTCATTACAATGTGATTAAAGATCCTTTAGACCTTTACAACCTTAGGGCAAAGTGTGCTATACAGCCCCGAAATCAGTCTTACTATTCCTGCAATTGTTTCAATTTAAAATGCATCAGGGTAGCTCCCTAGCTGTCTCAAAATACACTCGTTTGGCATTTTAACAGGGACACCTTGCTCTTTCATAAATTGTGTAATCATTCTTGTGACAGCTGTGCAATGTATAAAAACATGCTAATACAGGCCTGAGGAAAACATTAGGGAATTTTGAATTTGATGGCCATAACACGTCTCAAAAAAAGTTGGTACAGTTTACTATTGTGTAGCAAGTATACAGACTGATGTTAAACTTATTTTTCGAATTGAGGAGACCAGTTGCTGGTGTTTTAGGAGGCGAATGTCCTATTTGTGTCTGACACAGGATTCCACCTATTCAACCATCCAGTGTCATATTTAAAAAAAAGAAAATTTGTTTCATAATGCACTAAATGTTTTCAGTTTTCAGAAAGCACCTGGACTCTTTTACTATGAAGCAATGCTGTTTGTAATAGATGCAATGTGTGATTTAACATTGTCTTGCTGAAATATGTAAGGCCTTCTCTTAAAAAGATGTCATCTGCCATTGTTTGCTCTAAAATCTGTATATACCTTTTTGCACTGATGGTACCTTTCCAAATGTGACAGCTGCCCATTCCCTATGCAATAATGTACCTCTACACCATCAAAGATGCAACTGAGCGCTGATAAACCAAATGGTCCCTCTCCTCTTTAGTCTGAAAGACATCCATAGTTTCAAAAAAGAATTTCAAATTTCGTTTTATTTAACTACAGAACAGTTTTCCACTTTGCTTCAGTCCATTTTAAATTAGCTTTGGCCAAGAGAAGGCAGTAAAATTTCTGAATCAAGTCAAGTCAAGCCAAGTCAAGAGTCAAGTCAAAAGGCTTTTATTGTAATTTCTACTATACACAGTGGTACACAGTACACAGTAAAAACGAGACAACGTTCCTCCGGAACCCTGGTGCTACACTAAACAACAACATAAAGCTACAACACAACACAAGCTACATAAAGTGCATCGAGTGCAACCTAGTGCAAACAGTGCAGACAAAAAACAGTACAGACAGACAACACAAGACAAGACACAAAACCAAGATAGTGCCGACCAGTAAACCTACTGTATACTTTGGTTATACAGTACTGTGAACTGTAGAAACTATACCCGGGAGTCAATATAAGAAACACAATGTAGTGCAAAAATACAGCAGCAGTCTAGAGGTGCAAAAGACAGCATGTAAACAGTGTAGTATAATATTATAAAGTCGAAGGTGCAAAAAAAAAAAAAAAAACATTTTTTTTTTTTTTTATAAAAAGCATGTAAACAATATAGTAGTCAAAGGTGCAAAAGACGGCATGTAAACAGTAATACAGTGAAAGGTGCAAAAAACAGCAGTTAAAGTGTAGTACCGTCAGGTATAAATAATAATAAAAAGATGATGGTGGAATGGATTGAGATGAGTGATGAGTGTGTGTTAAGTGTTTTTTGCATGATATAGCTTTAACCTACATTTGTGGATGGCATAGCAAACTGTGTTTACAGACAAAAATGGCTGGAGGTGTTTCTGAGCCCATGATGGGAATGAATTACAAAATCATGCCTACTTTTTATGCAGCACCGACTAAAGGCCTCAATATCACGGGCCTCCAAAATGAAATGTTGCCTCTGTCGCATGCATACAGAAATTTCCTCAGAGGAACATTATTCTGAAATTGTACCAAAATTTGTAGCCAGTTTTTCACATATTGGTGCACCTTTCCCAATTTGCTCATATACTTTGCCTCCCCTAGGTACTCTTTTACCATATGTTGCAAATTGACATAATTAGTTGCATCCAGTTATTTCTTGTTAGTAAAACCTACTTTTCCACTTTTTGTTGGTCCATTCCAACTTTTCTGAGATTTGTTGGAAATTCAAAATTATCATATATTTTTCCCAAAAATAATACATTGACTTAGTTTAAACATCTGATACGTTAATGTTCTAGATTTGCAAACTACTGTATTCTGTTTTTATATACATTTTACACAGAATGGCAACTTTGTTTTTGGAAATGGGGATGCATAATATTATGTACAGTTTACACAGAACGGTGCAAAAACAAAAAAGATCTACTGAGCAGCAGTTCTGCAGGAAGAAAAGTTTTAAAGAGTAAAGTGGTAAGAGATAAATGGTCAAAGAAGCACTCCTTACCACAATGGGAGCAGAAATATATCTGACAAGGCACATTGAAACATGGGGCTTTTACTTACTGTGAGTAATGTATCTGTATTAGTAAAACAAGCTAAAAAGTATATTAGTATCCAGTTGAACTTAAATTGGCACCTCCTGGTTAATTCAGTGATTAAACACTTTTAGTCCAATTTAATTTGAGACCTCTAGGGTGAGGACAACATTGGAATTGGAAAACCAATATCTCTAGTTTATCAGGGAACAAGTTACATACTAAAAGACAGCAATGACAAAAGATTTACAGCTGATTATTATTTCTTTTAACAGAGCTTTTTGAAAATTCAAGCCCCTGACTCCACATTCTTTGTACATAGTTTAGAACAGAACCACCTAATACTGGTTGTGAAATACAATTATTTTACCGTAATGTGAAAAATAAAGTATGCCATATTTGAATTCTGTGGTTTTATGTATCAAGACATAATAATTGTCTGGTCCTATTTGGGCCTTAGAATTAGGTAAGTACAACCACAAATGAGCAACAAAACATGACCTTCTACACTGTCATTATTTATTTTACAAAAATAAAAAAAAATCGAGAATCTGTGTGACAAATTAAGTACAGCTTATGAATTAGTCGTTCGTAGAACCACCTTTTCTAAATGATTTGATCAGTTTTTGACAATTGTGGAGAAATTTTGACTCACTCTTCTTTACAACATTGTTTCAGTTTATTCAGGTTTGCAGCCATTTGTTAATGCACAGCTCTCTTTAGGTAAAAAATTCAATCATGTTGAGGTCAAAATTTTTACTGGACCACTGCAAAACCAGCCAATCTGTTGTAGATTTACTAGTGTGTTTGGGATAATTGTCCTGTTGCATGACCATATTTTGGCCCAAGCTTTAGACAGATGGCCTCACATCTGATTCTAGAATACTTTTTATACATAGGATTTCATGGTCAGCTCAATGACCACAAGGTGACCAGGTTCTGTGGCCGTAAAAACAGTCCCAAATCATCAACATGCTTGATAGTTGGTATGAGGTGGTGATATACTGTTTGTTTTTTTGTCAAACATGGCATTATAGCAAAACTCAGGTCTCAGCTGTCCAAAGAACTTTGTTCTAGAAAGCTTGTGGTTTGTTCAGATGCAACCTTGCAACATGCTGCCATGTTCTTTTTTAGAGTGAAGAGGCTTTCTCTGAGCAAGCCTTCAAAACAAAGTCTTTTTTCTAATTTTACTATCATGAACATGCTAACTGAGGTCTCTGGAGTCTGAGATGTAACTCTTCGGGTTTGACCTTGGGGTGAACTTAGAAGGGCATCCACTCCTAGGAAGATTGGCAACTGTCTTGGTTTTAAATAATCTCCACAGTGTAGAATGGTGAGTTTTTAATTGTTTGGAAATGACCTTATAACCATTCATGAATTGATTAGCAGCAAGAAATTCCAAGAGGGTGTACTTTTTTTTTACATGGCTGTACATGCAGGAATTTAAGTAAATTATTTTTAGAGCTAGCTGACACCGTTAGCATAGATAAATCTAATGTTCATTTATTAATTACATGAAACATAAATGGATCATTGAGCCACCTTATACTGGTTCTGAGATGCATTTACATTAAGCTGCAGAATATGCATTACATGAAGCAAAAAGTCCCTAGTGTATTGTGAGTACAGCTGAAAGGTCAGCAGGGTTTCTCTTCCGATCATCAACAATCAAACAGTAACTGCTACATCTGCAAATTCAACAGCATTGTGGATGACCCTTTCTATCCATCCCATAGTCCCCTGGCAGAAGGTACAGGAGCATCAGTAGACACCCAAACCGTTTCTTCTCTATGATTGGTAGATTACTTATTAGCTTGATGCTTCCCTACATTTACGTGGGCTAGCCAAACATGTTTCTTACTATGACTCAGTACCACTGGTATTAGACCTTTAATGGAACACTAAACCAATTAATGTGTGCTGTGTAAACCTCTGATTATGTATTTGCATTTTATGTAGTAATTTATGTTATATGTAGCACAATGGCCACCATCTTGAATCTATACATTTGGAAAAATGGTAAATATATATTCAGTTAATCTATGTGTTTCTTTTCACATGATTGTTGGTCCCAGATTAACTGGTTTCAATATTTCAGAAACTGGTGATCTCCTGAGAGTTTCACACACAACAATTACACAGAAAAGTGCAAAAAGTATAAAAAAAAATCCAAAGAGACCAGATCAGAATCACTACTGTTTTGCGAAGTCTATTGCAACTCAACCCACTGTATGATATACTTTTGAACCCGATATAAAAAGTGATTAGTCCATTCTGAAAACGGTCACACCATATTTCTATTTATAAAAGGTTGTACACTTACGCAACTGGGCATTTAATCTTCCTTGTTAAAATGGCAGGTTTTTGTGATGAAAAAATACTAAATCAAAGTGTGTGTCTTTATTTGTCCTCATTGTGAAATGACAACATACAAGTTAGTGAAAAACAAACATTTTATGATTTATTTCCCCCTAAACTTCCCAAATCCGTATGATATATTTTTCCCTAAAATGTTTGTTTTTCACTGGCTTCTTGTATGTTGTAATTTCAAAAATAATACTAGAAACAAATTTGACATATTTTGGTTTGCTTGGTATTTTTAAAACAGCCAGGGGTGTGTTGACATATATTTGCATGTTCCTTTTGGGATCAATAATGTACTCTGTGTGCTATAATCAAGCATCTGAAATTTCCATGTGGACTGAACAAAACCCTTGTATTAAAGATGTGTGCTCTTCTTGGAGTTCATCCAGCTGTCACATTGCCTTAAATGTTTTTATCCAATGCGAAAGGACAACAGGGCTCCTTTCTCCTTATAAAGAACAAACATTTTAGCTAGCAAGACCTCAGCATATTTGTGCATTTAAATAAATGGTAGGCTGATTATTAGTGAAGGGTCTTTATTGACTTATAGAAATGAAAAGAAAACCACAAGGCAGTGCCTAAATACACTGTAATACAACGTATTTTTGAAGTTTATATGCATAGCATGATTATCAAAAGTGCTAAGACGGTTGCAGATCTTACTCTGCCAATCATATTCAAGAAACAATTTTATACAACACTCCATTACTAAGAGAATAGCCTGTTTTATGCTTCTGTCCGCAAACTCATGTAAGTAGACAGTCTGGGTGAATTTATGCAGTTTGTGCCATTGGTCATGTGCCTTAACCCTTAACTTCTAAGAGTAATTACCAATGCCCTGAGAAAAAAACTTTAAATATTTATGTATTTAAATAAAATGCATCCATTTGTTTACTGCCCCTATTTGTCTTGTAAACGTAAAACATGGTGTTATTGTCCCAGAGATTAATCACACAAGTATAAAAAATAATGTTGATCAGTTCCAGTGCACCTCAAACAGCAGGATGCACAGCCCTCCAGAGTTGTTAGCAGACAAGGTCAGGGAATGTCATTCCTGCTGGAGAGTATCTCTCCAGCTGAAACTGTGATTGGGTCCATGTGTGAGGGGGAGGATAGGTGGGTCTGCCAGCTGCCACACACCAGTGTCTTGCTCTTCACATGCACAAAGACCCAGATATGGAATCTGGTAAGAGAAATGAACACTTTTAATATTATACATTTGCAATTTTCTAATGAAAAATAGAATAGGAGTATCAAGTCAAGAAGTCAAGTGAAGATGCATTTATTGTTATTTGAACCATATATAGCTGACGCAGTACGATTCTCTAGGACCCTGGTGCTACATAAATTAACATAGAGCTAAGGACTAAGGACTGGTTATTAAATGCTATGCATAAAATTCTGAACAAAAACAAAGAAGAAGCACACTTTTCTGACAACTTGGACAAACTCTTTGGCGTTGTGTGGGGTGAGGCCTTGAAGCTGGCGGGTGCAGGCCTCTAGAGATGCGGCGTGGGCCACGATGAGAATGTTGTTTCCTATGAAACAAACGCACACTGAGCACTTGCTTGTAGCACAACCATAAACTGATTAGAGAAGCACACTTATTTGGCAAACCCTTATTTTTGCAGTCTGTCAGGATGTCTTTGGTCACTCTGTAGCTGCGGCTCATGTAGGTGTCATAGGATTCTGACATATTTAGTTTAGTAATAGGGACATGAGGTCTGTGAATATAGAAATATTTCCTCTTGTGATCATTGATTATTCTCATAATAATTGCATGGTATGTAACATGTAAAAAAAACTATACTATTAAATAATATTCAGGTGATTTGTCTGTACTTGTATGTTGTGTCAACACTGAGGTTGGCTGCAGCAAGGCCTATAGGAGATATCCATGCAGGTAAAGAATTTCCAGAGACCCATTTGGTCCATTCAAATAACCCTGGCTCCACTCGTGTCCTCAACTTCCCATCCTGCTTCATACCTGTACATGGTAAAGGAAAAAGAGGGCAATAAAAAAAACAAAAAAACATTGTGTTTTGGAAAGAGTGTAAAAATTTATTCTGGGTATTGATAACACACAAAATAAAATAAGAAATGTATACATTTTTCTTTATATTAAATGTATTGATGTATAATTCAAAATATTCACAATTTTAAAAAGGTATATAATAAGGTATATTATGCATTGATGTAATCATGAGCTGATCTCACACATTCAAAGTAAACATAAAAAGTGTTAAAGTAAAACCTATACTGCCATCTTGAGGAACAGTAATATGGGTTTATTTCTAGATCAGGGATGTCCAATATTTTCCGCAAAGGGCAGGTGTGGGTGCAGGCTTTTATTTCAGCCAAACAAGGTAGTTGTTAAAAATTAAAATGATTAGGTTTAAATAGGTAGAATTTGGTGTTGCACCTGCACCTGCACCTGCACACACAAATAGTGTTCTTTTAGTAACACTATTTTTCCTCCAATTTTCCCTCCCATTTCTCACACACTGCACAAGACTGGCATCCCAATCAGGTTGTACTTCTACTTCACACCCAGCATCCCTGGATAGACTGCAGCTCCATCATGATGTTAATGAAGATGAATTTAAAGGTGTTCTTCTGAAACTTGTTAGAAATCTTTCAGTGGTATTTCAAATAAGGTAGAGCTTATTCTTTTGAAGGAAGTTCAGTTAAGGGTTAAAATTGCAAAAGGTAACTGCCGGGCAAGGTGCGATCATTGGTGAGATAGCAATGTATATATTTGAATATGCAATGATCAGGATCAGGATCAGTATCAGAATCAGAATCAGGTTTATTGTCCAAGTGTGTTGACACACACAAGGAATTTGGTTCCAGCTGTTGTGACTCTTAAAGTACAGACATAAATGATAAGGGTTAACAAGCACCTGCCTAATATGGTGTCCCTTGAATCAGCATAACTGTTCTGACTCTTTAAGACATGGGACTCCACAAGCCTTTTGAAGGTGTGTTGTGGTGTCTGGCACCACGATATTAGCTTGTTTGTCCAATACATTGTATTGATGCTTAATCGGCTTGAGATCTGGGAAATGTGGAAGTTAACAGCTGGAATGTTCCTCAAATTGTTACAGTTTATCCTGCTTGGTGCTGTTCTCAGACCAGGCAATGAAAGTTCCTGTGTGTGATGTAAACACCAAAATATTGGTGCTTCCTGTCCACAATCAACTTCTTTGGTCTTGCTGATGTTCAAGAGGTCTCCTGGCACCAGTTCTGCAGGCTTTGAATATACGTCAGCTAGCCTGGTTGAGATACTGAGAACAGGCTTACTACAACAGTGTCTTTAGCAAACGTGACAGTGGCCACATAAGCATGAGTGTACAATGAGTAAAGCAGGAGGTTCAGGATACCACCCTGTGGATGCTCTAATGCTAAGGGTGAGGGTGGTGAGACACATTTGCCCACCTGTGCTGCTTGTGATCTAGGGCTCCCCAACTTGTTGGGTTTTGAAGAAGTATACTGTTAAATGCTCAACTGTAGTCAACAAACAGTTTCCTGATGTTCATATGGTTTAAGGCTACATGTTGATGATAAAGGTGGTAGATTTGGACCATATGTGAATTGTAATGGGTCCAAGGATTCAGGTAATAAAGAGATGATGAAGTCTCTGAGCAGTCGTTCAATGCACTTTATCACATCACAAAGGTCAGGGCTACTGGGTGATAGAGACCTCAGCCTGCCTGCCATTATGACTTTGTGACAGGAACAAGTCAAGTCAAGTTTATTTCTATAGCGCTTTTCACAACAGACATTGTCTCAAAACAGATTTTCAGAATTTAACAGTTAAGATGAACGATGTGTGTTTATCCCTGATGAGCAGCCATGGCGACTGTGGCAGGGAAAAACTCCCTCAGATGATATGAGGAGGAAACCTTGAGAGGAACCAGACTCGAATTTGGGTGACATCAAGAATGTGATTATAAATCTTTAAAACAATACAGAACACTGAAGAGTGAGAACTGGCATGAGCACTGGAGTGTGAGATTATGAGTAACGTCCTCTCCACAGACTTTTACAGTCATTTGAGGTTATAGAACCAGGAGCTACTGAGCAGTAATGGACTGTTTAAAGCATGCAAAATTTAGTGACTGTTCTAGGGAGAGGCTGAATATCTCTGTCAATAATGATGCTACCTGGCGCCGTGGACCCAAAAACTTACAGTATACTGTAACTATATAACTTACAGTATAAATAGCCCATATGTAGACGTCTTGTGTTCTGACAGCTTTCTGCCATAGAAGGGCATTTCAGCAATTTGTGCTACCCAAGCACAAATAATGAACCTTAGGCACCCATTTCCAGATCACCGGTTCACCGGTTGACATTCCTTGAAGCTCTTTTGGTAGGTATAATCAGTGCAGACTGGGAACACCCCATGAGACTTGCCATTTTGGTGGTGCTCTGATCCACTTGTCCAGCCATCACAGATTAGCTTTTTCTAGAATCACACATAACTACTGTTTACCTTTTTCCTAACATAGCCCACCCCTAATAGGTAATATTATGGATGTATACCTATATACACTATATGGACAAAAGTATTGGGACACCTGACTTTTCCTGCCATATGTGGTTCTTCTCCAAACTGTTAACACAAAGCTGGAGGCACACAATTGTACAGGACGGCTTTGGATGCAGTATAATCAAATTTTGCGTTCACTTGAACCTGTCCCAGCATGCCAACTCAACCCTATTGAACACCTTTGGGATGAACTGCAACACTGACTGCACCACAGGCCTCCTGACCCTACATCAGTACCGGACTTTACTAACACACTTGTGGCTGATAAACACAAATGTCCACAAGCACATTCCAAAATCTAGTGCAACATCTTCCCAGAAAAGGAGGGAATTATAAAAGCAAATTGGAACTAAATGTGTGTGGTTCTTGCAAATAAATACACATTTGCTGGGTATGATGGCTTTTACATGTCACAGGAATGGATAGTAAATACTAATTAATCTATTACCTTTGAGAATCTCATGGGCTGTTTGGACACAGCGGAGGCTGGGCGAGCAGTAAACAAAGTCAATAGTAATATTATTTTCCAGTAATGCCTCACCTGCAACACACAATCAGACATTTAAAGCTCTACTGAACTTTCTAGTTAGTAAAAACTGTAGAAAGAGAAGTTCCCACATACCCACAGTTCTGGCCTGTATTGCTCCAAATACTGTAATAGGAGCGTCCATGTCATAATCTCGGTTTCCACCCCAAGCAGGCAGAAAAGGGGGCATGTTCAGGTTACTTCGCACATATCTGCCTGCAAAAAGACCATATTGGACTATTGGGCTGAAGTCAATCTTTATCTATGCATGTGTAGAAGTGAGAGAGTTCTAGTTAGAGGTATAAGTCCCACTACCTTTGGCATCTGAGCACTGTGAGAACCAGTGTTTTCCGAAGACCACATCCATCCTCTCTCCATGACGACAGACAAACAGAGTTCTTTTAGGGGACTGCGAGTGACTGTTCATTCTAAGTACCTGTACCAAAACAAAGCATTCTGCAGTCAAGCTTGACTTTATTGCACCTTGTTTATCTAGGTGCAAGAATCCTTCGTAAGATCTGAAAAGAATCAGAGAATACTATTCTTGGCTGTTAAAGAAATTAGCAGTGGATTGCATACATTGCATTTAACATCATAATTATGTTATCTGACAGTAATCGGTATTCATTGTAAAAATGGCACCTGCATAGGTTGGCAGACTACATTCATAATAGATGAATCTCCAGCTTTTGAGTTTTCTAGGCACTGAATGCTGAGCAGGCCATCCAGTGTTCTGCTCTCTTTGTTGCTTTTTTCTGAAGGCAAGGCACTGAAGAATGAGTGCGACCTGTTTTTAATAGAAAAAGAGTAACCTTCTTCTGATGTTTAAACATGTCTGTGATAATGCTATAACAGTGGAACAGTAATTGGATCTAAGTTTATGTTTAGATCTTTTTGACATTAATAAAAAAAAAGATTGTATATGATTCATTTACTTAATTTGCTGTTAGTGTCATTTCTGTGCATATCCTCCACATGCATTTCATGAGGCTTATGCCTAATAAATATGCCACTAGGTGGACTAGGTTGATTGTGTGTGAATAAGTATGTAAATGTCTCTCATACTATGCCAAGGATTTGTGAAATACTCCTCTATGTAAAATCATTTGAAAAGACAGAAGTGTTAAACATGCTCACCCATGGAAAACCCAGGTGTCGCACTCATCAGCCCGATTAATATAATTTTCAGGAAGCAGCCCGGAAAGCCCTGTGCTCAGAGAGGTGCCATACACCCATCCCTCACTGGTGCTCATATGTTCCACTGGAGAGGTCAATATAAAGTCCCCTGGTACCAGCTCTAGCTCGTCTTCATTTTGAGGAACATATGGGTACATCACCTTTAGAGTCTGGCAAAAAAAAAGAGAATGGTATTTGAGCATATCAATATTTCATACTATACTATCTAAATATCTATTTTGTTGCATGAAGTTATTTAGTTATGTATTAAGCAGGATAAATCTGGGTCTAATTAAACCAGAATGATTCAAGCAGTCATTGACTTTCAGAATTATTCCCAAAACCTACCTCATGATTTGCATATCTAATGTCACGTGAGAAAAGAACAGCGAGCCAATCACAACTAAGCTTGACTTCGATTCCTCTTGCCAATTTCTCCAAAGAAGTAAAGTGGCTGCTTGGAAAGTTGTAAGCTAAAGTCACATGTAGCTGCTTCTTATGTGGCTCCACTTGTACATCTGTGAGATGACCAGATGTTTCCATTAGCTCACATCGTTTTACAATTATTTTCCTTTAAAATATAGTGAAGTGATCATTTAAATCAGTGAATGATCCACAATTAAGTGATTCATCAAGGTGGCAATTTACAATGGAAAACAATCTGTTCTCTCAAGAACGGCGAACCATGGAAAGGGAGAAAAAGAAGATAAAAATGTACAAAGCAAAAAAGAAATAATCAGTGTGTTAATGTCTTATAAATAACAGTAAGAGTTTTAAAACAGGTGTGTGTAATATGGGGGTTTCAGAGATGCCTGTAATGATTCTGTTGCTCTGAATTGGTGAAACTTACTATTATTACCAATATATATTAAGGCTGCGAGGTGAAGTCTAATCAACTGCCCTTTATATCTATATAGTTCTACCTGCTTTAGTGGCAGCTTCTGCAGCAAAGTCGAAAGCAAATTTCCTCAGGGTCTCAGCCACCTGCTCCTCAACGAAGAGACCGATGAAATTGGAAGAGGTATAGAGCTCTAAGGGCAAAGGGCTAGGAAAGCGGCCTCTCCACTGATTAACTGTGGACTGTAAAGCCCCACACAGAGCTTCAACTTTACTGTCTGCACACTAGACAAAAGAGAAATATGAGAAAAATGATAACCTTGTTATATACCGCAAAATATTGCTAGAGACATATTATTATAAAAAAAATTTTTCCATTTTTTTGACTCTTTGTTGCCAGAAATAAACATTTCTAAGTGTTGATTTCTGGCAACAAAGAGTCAAAAACATGGAAAAAATTTAAATCCTCCGCAGCTCAAACCTATGCAGAAACTGGACCAGTTGTGGTGTAGACTGAATATGGCCATAATGACGTTCCCACATCTATGCATTAAACCTTACCAATTATATATGTGCTCTATACCAAATGAAATAAACTTTCTTTCGGCTTCTCCCATCAGGGGTCGCCACAGCGGATCATCCGCATGTTTGATTTGGCACGTTTTTACACTGGATGCCCTTCCTAACGCAACCCTCCTCATTATCCGGGCTTGGGACCAGCACTAAGAGTGGCTGGGGTTGGTTCCCTGACCGGGGATCAAACCCAGCCCGCAGCGGTAAGAGCGCCGCATCCTAAACACTAGACCACCAGGGACCCCTATACCATATCAAATAATTTTAATAAATTCATAATCAGTAACTACAAATTCACACAATCATTTACTCCTAGAGGCAATTTAGAATTGCCAAATGACCTACTGGTATTTTTTGGAAGAATACAGAGAACACAGAAAAAATTAACATATTCGTGGGTTGGCTATTTAATTTCTTTATATAAATCACAAAAAACTGCAATACTGAAAGACCATAGCTCAAATAATCTCCTGGCACCACTGACATTGAATAAAACTGGGACACTGCTGACGTGACACTGTTGTTCTTAAAATGGGTTTCTTTCACAATGTACAGCAGGAAAGGCAAGACCACCAGGAATGCACACCTTGAATGTCTTTACAGAAGGTGGTATAAAATATTCTAAAGAAAGGCATTTATTTAAATAAAGCATTTATTAAAATAAAATAAATAAACAAACAAACAAAATTTGGTTTAATTCAAGGCATTTGGCATATCAGTGGTCCATAATATATATTAACATAACGACTTATCATGCCTACATCAAATCATTAAAGCATTAAAGATCATTTCTATATACTTTGTCATATATGATGATTTGCATACAATTGTTTTGTGTTATTCTTAATTTTAAATTTTGTGTGGTGATTTCAATAGTAACACAAGTTCAGGATATAATATTTATATATATATTAAACAGTATATAGTACATGCTTAAAGGATAACAAAAAGCCTCTGAGTTACAAAACAACAGAAATTATATCATGTACAGTATTAGTAAAATAAACACAGAGAAGGAGAGTACACATTTTCAACATTGGGAATCAGTTGCATATCATTATTGGCATCTGTTAATTTAGTAGCCTAAATTTATTTAAAGTCAATGGCATACTCAAATTACAAACGAACTTAGGCTGAAAATCAAACTGGGGATCTATTAGCTGTCAAAGATACTAACTGCACCACTATATAAAATAGTTAGAACAGGATATCATCTCAAGAACCATTTATGAAAATAAATAACCAGAAAAGGCTCACCATAAAGAACTGACAGAGTGTGATGTGAGGAAATATGTTGTGGGCTTTGTTCTTGCCACATGTGAGGCGTGACTGCTGCCAGAAGTGAGCCAGCTGGTTCTGAAGGGGGCCACTTGGCCGTAAGTACAATACATACTCTCTGGGTAAGGGGTCGTCCAGGAAAGGATCATCTATATGGGAGAAAAGCCTGCAGAGAGACAAACAGTAGATTATGTGTCCCTTATATATCTTTACAATATCAAACATGCGGATGATCCGCTGTGGCGACCCCTAATGGGAGAAGCTGAAAGAACGTATATATCTTTACAATATATCACAGAAAATGATGGTTATGTAACTATAAGTTGCCCAAAGAATTTGAATAAATTCACTTATATTAATTCACTACAATCCCATAATTCATACAATCATTTACTTCTGTAGGCAATTTAGAATTACTAATTGACCTACTGGCATTTGTTGAGCAAATCAGAAGCAATTCATGTCAATTTCTTTGCATAAATCAAAATAAACTGAAATACTGAAAGTCCATAGCTCTAAAACATCATATTTCTCCACTTAAAGTGAAAAAGACTGGGATCAAGTGACACCGCTGTTTTTAATAGTCTTCTAATGGGCTTCAATGTACACCAAAAAAGCACAAGTCACCAGGACTGGATCGACAGACAGATGGGCAAACTGTCCAGCTGGCTGAAAGCCAGACTAACTGACCAACAGACATTTTAAAGGACAGCCATGTAGACCAACAAACCGACAGACATATCAACTCGCGAAATATTGAATGGCAATTTTGACTAAACAACTGACAGCCATGCTACCAACTGACAGACAGACAGACTATTGAACTGACATATAGATTAACAAAATCCCGAATGTCTTTACAGAGTAGGTGTTACACAATTTTCTTAAGAAGAGCTTTGGAAAAGATCAAAATGCTAAATTATAAGGTGTCATTCAAGATATCTGACAGATCAATGAGCCAGCATGTATTTTAGTTAATCTATCAGAAAAATATGTTTTAGCCATTTGTTTTCAAAGTGGTAGGTCAGTCAAAAAAGGTGTTGGAAATTCATATAAAATTAACACCAAACTGCCACTCTCAACTGCCCAGTGATATAAATGAAATAATTGTAAGTTGCTCTAGAAAAGGGCATCTGAAAAATGGCAGTAATGTCATTTGATTTTTATTCTTTACAGTATAACTACTTCTTGATAGTTTCAAAATAATTCACACAGGCAAGATTATTTTCTATATTTCTGCCATTGAGGGCAAAACCCCAACATTTAATTTGTAAGATTGTATATTTTTTCTTTTAGCCCTGATGTCAAAGTATAATTTCTTAAGTTTTTATAAATGCATATCTAAGTCTGAAACTAAAGCAAGAATAGGATTTTTCTGTGATTCCTTAGGGGGGCTATAACGTGACACAAACACAGTGTTGCCAGTGGGAGGCAGCAAAACACAGTACAAATAAAACAGATTTGAGGGTGGAATGTATTTTGTATGATTGCTTACAGCATGAAGAAAATGAAAAGGGGTCTTACCAGTCACATGCAAGTTGTACATTCCTGCCTCCTGTAGAAACCAGTGCCTTTAACCTGCAATCAACATAGATAGGCATATCAAAATGGATAGATAGCAAAATCAACCATCAGCATCAGAATGGAAATGTTCGGCATGACGACCTTTCTATTTATTTATTTGCACCGTTGCACCTTATTGATTTTCCGGATTCATTTTTTTTCCATCACACCCTGATTGAGCAACACTATCACACATGAGAAAATACATAGATGTTTCTTTTTTTTTTTTTTTATTGCACATGGCTTATCATGGGAGGGGTTCGTGCTTGAGCTGACTAAAACTGTGTGGGCGGGTTATGAAGCTACAGAGCCAAGAAGTGATACTCTGTGTTCCATGATGTGACTCACAATCACAAAGACATGACATACAGTACTGGCGCTTGTATAGTGTATTTAACATAACTGGTGACAAAATGGAGAACATTTCACACGGTGAGCTGTACGATGATTAAAACACCTCTCTGGTGAATTCATGAGAGTGTGTGGAAACAGTTAAGCTATGTGGGAGAAAAGTTGAGTGTACTTTTCCTTCGCATATTGAGGATTTGAAAAATAACAGAATTGCAAATGGGTTTTTTTGGTCAATCATTAGCATCTGATATAATCAAAGAACATATTTGTACATATGGGGTAACAGTGAAAACATGAAATACCCTTGAAATGAGTTTTAAGAGAGAGAGAGAGAGAGAGAGAGAGAGAGAGAGAGAGAAAACCTTATACAATAGATTTCATCTGAGTTATGCTCTTACTTCTGCTAAATTTGTCTGAACTGACTTGTATCCAACAGGGACTCGTTTCGTAGTGGGTTTTGTATATCTGGGATAATTAATGCTGTCTGACCTGACGCATTATCTCACTAATGAGATAATTAGCAAAGAGTGATTTGAATTAGATGAAAGTGTGCCATATCCGACCGCCCCAGTAAAATAACAAGGGTACGAGGTTCACGGCATATTTGGATTTTTTAGAACTGCTATACCTACTGCAGAATATTTGCATGTTAATGGTAAAGCTTTATATCAAGCTTCACTTAACTGAACTTGATACCAAATCTAAAAACGTGAACATCAATGAGATTTTTGCAACATTTTAAAAGGACGTTTGATTTTTTTTTTTTTTATAATAAACCAAATATAAAATATAGTCAACGGCTGCATATAAAGTATTTAACTGATTAATATATATGAGTTTACACCGAGTTCACCTAATTAACTGTCAAAAAATTTCCAAATAGTTACACATCCGAGATCAGAGTTTTCAACATTTAGGGACATAATATTTACCATTAGAGGTAACTATTATTATTATTATTTTTTTTACCAAAGGATAAAATAAACACTAACTGCAATACACATTTAAAGAATATGTCGATTCATATCTATTACATTGTTAAAGTAGTAATTATCTTTTTTTTGTGTGCATGTTAATGCAGTATAGTAGATAATTTCGAAAAAGGGAACTCTTAAAAAAAATAAAGATGTAAACTAGTGTATCTATAACAATGAAAGTGGTTATTAAAAACTATTGCTGAAGTCTGATTCACAGCAATCACTTCCCCATTGCGTGAGTGCATTAAGACCTCAGGCCTGCGAAACAGGTGTCCAGAGATCGCTTTCACACTGGCTATATTAACTATTGAAGTGAAACCCCACAGTACGTTATAGCTTCCCTTTTAGTGTCACAGTCTCCTAATACCACTGAAACAAAGGTCTGAACTGTAGAGTATGTCAATTCTTTCACAAAGGCCCACCCAGGAACTTTTGGTGCAGAATATATTATTTTTATTGTTCAAAGATGAAGTTTACATTATTGACAAACACCTCAGTGGCCCCTGTTAGTGTGAAAGCTAGTGGTGTCATGGAAATGTGATTATATTTGTGGTTTGGTATTTTTCATATTGCTAAAATAAGAAATGTAAGCCACACAGCTGTGAATCACCTGTTCGCTTAATCAAATATAGATGGGTATGTGGTGTGCAGCATGTTTAATATGCAAAGAAAAAGAGGGAAAAACAATTAGGCATGAAAATGCACAATTGCTATGTCCAACTTATGCATCAGGCAACACAGATCAGTCATTTCGTATCTTTAAGTACACCACAGTGGTAAGCTAAACCATAGTGCACTGACAGAAAGGCCACACTTCCTGATTACTCTGAGAACACTCTCACCTTGCATATACTAAACACAGAAACATGAAAATAGATTTTAAAAAAATAAAAAAATAAACACTGAAATAGACACTGTTTCCAGTGGTAAAAAAAAGTATACAATAGACTTAAGTAAAAAAAAAAAAAAAAGTACTAATGATGTAAGAATAATTAATTTAATGTCAAAATTAATGTGTAAGCACATTACTTTAAAAAAATAAAGTCTACGAATGTATACATCGCAATTTTTTTTAACAATTGTTTTAACCAATCAGTAAACCCAGCAATCATAAATATCAAGTTTATAAAAAACCGCTAAATTAGCTAACTACCTAGCTTAGTCTAGTTGTTACTAGGCTCCTTAGCTAGCTACAGCTAGCTAGTTGATTTCACTTCCTATATTTTGTGTATATATATATATATATATATATATATATAATTATATTATATATTATATATATATAATTTAGCTTACATAATTTGCATATTTCCTCTAAAGCATTTAACATCTAAAATGTCTGATAAATTGGGCCAGGGATGCTCATCTGTCTTTACTGTCTCACACTATATATTTCACTGTACTGATTTGTTAAAGAAATGTATACATTTATGATGATAATAATAATGATAAAGAAAGAAAATAAATTATATAATGTTTAATTTGCTTACAGTCTTCCAGTCAAATGCATTTTTTTCTCTTTATTAAATAAATAATAAATATTTCAAAAGAATAGGAACAGGGTCTGTATGTAGTGAACCGAAATACTTTCCACTCTTAAAGAACAAAGTAACCGCAAATGTGGGCAGAAAAAAACTTATTATTTCCGTTCTTATAATAAATGTAAAAAAAGATGTGATCAGCAAATGCCCAGGTAAAAAAAAAATAAAAAAATCAAACAAACAAATTAAACCATCGGTTTCAGTCGAGCAGTATGGAATAAAACATGACTGTGTACTGATTAGTTATGTGGCACATTTCTGTTCACACTAGCAGATTAACCAAAAAGTTCAAGTTAAACTAACAATGCTCACACACAAGTCGATTTTTAACACACTTGACACAACTTGACTTTACAGCATACAGTTAAAGTAGACATGAAATAATTCATAACCACACTAGGCAGCATTACCCAGATAAGGATGGGTTCCCTTTTGAGTTTAGTTCCTCTACAGGTTTCTTCTTTTTGTCAGCTCAGAGAGTTTTTGATTGCCAACTTGCTTATTTACAAGAAAGGACAGAGCAGACTCTATCTGCTAAGGAGACTAGGGTCTTTTGGAGTGCAGGGAGAGCACCTGAAGAAGTCTTTTGACTCTGTTGTGGCCTCAGCCATCTTCAATGGTGTGGTCTGCTGGTGCAGCAGCATCTCTACTGCCGATAGGAAGAGAGTGGACAAAGTGACCAGGAAGGTCCAGCTCAGTCCTGGGGATTCCCCTGGACACTGTACTGGAGGTGGGAGAAAGGAGGATCGTAACTAAACTATAATGATTGCTGGAGAACATCTTTCATCCCCTGTATGAAACAGTTTCCTCTCTGAGCTGCTCCTTCAGTGACAGACTAAGTGTCTGAAGAAACGATACAGAAGGTCTTTTCTCCCTGCTGCTATTCGACTGTACAGAACCGCTCCCAGTGAACCAGTTACCAAAATACACTCTGTTATTGTGTTTTTAACTGTGCAATAATACCAATAACAAAGTTTTGTGCAATTACTGTGCAATAATTACCTATGTGTAATATGTTTGAAAGCTTTATTGATGGTCTCTTTTCTTTTGTATTAATACACTGTGATGTATAGACTTGTATTATGTCTCTACTTTGTATATATTTGCACAATTCTTTTTTTTTTGCTGCTGTAACACAGAAATTATCCCACGGTGGGACGAATAAACATTTCTTTTCTTTTCTTTTCTCTCTTTTTTTCATCGTACATTTACATGAAACATTTTGTATCTGGATTCCTGTAAACCTTTTTAGTGACAAGGCCCATTAGTAATAGCATTATACAACCAAAACTGAATTGAATGAAATTGAGTTAATTCCTGATTTTCTTTTTGTTTCTATTCACAAATCTGAGCTGAGTAGGAACTGCTTTTAAATATCTGCCAGAGAGTCAATGTAGCTAGAGATTTTGGGTTAAGCAGACTTTTTCTATAGATTTTCCAGAATTAAGACTCCTACTAACATGTCTTACACATTAGCATGTAGTGGTAATAGGAAACTTGTAAGAACAATGAAATTCATGAGAGAAATTGGTTATGTGGATTTTTTATTAAAAGTCAAATTAAAGGCCTTATTGCCTTTGGTGAAAGGTTCTACACTAAATGGTCATGCTATAGTTTTTAAACACTAAAATATCACATAGGCTGCTGGCAGAGGACATTTAATAGGAAACCACAGTTATCAACATAACCACCAAGACAATTTGCACCTATATGCAAGCTTTGTACAGTCCATGCCTTTGGCAAAGATGAATAACCACATCCTATAATGTAAATATCCTAAAGCAATGTACCATACATAATAGGCGGTTGATTCTAAAACTAAACAGAATTTCATTGTACGTAATTTAATAAAAAAGAACCGGGCTGAACAGATGGTGGGAGACCTTCACATAATTTGTCTCCATATGCAATCCCCATTACAACAGTGCTCTACAGATGGAGAACATCAAGACAATTTCGATCCATATGCAAGCCTGTGAACCAGAAACCACACTATTAAATGACTGCAATTGCACTCTGCATGTGCTGCATCAAAGTGTTATCATTTTAGATTTAACAGGGTGACATTTGATTCACATTGAATGAATTAAGCATCATGTGCTGGAACCATGCCTAACCTGTTGTTAGTTCAACACATGGCTTTATACATATTCCAGTGTGCCATCAGAGCTTCCTGACCTTAACCCTATGTTTATGTTTATGCCTCTCCACCCCCACACAGCTGTCCATACAGACGCTAGCACACCTTCTCCCTGCTGCTCCTTAGAAGGGAAATCTCTCGGCATCAGGCCCAGCATCCTTATGCTTCCTGTTTATGATGATGCTTTGTGATAATTGAGAGAGCAGTTCTATTCATATCTGCTGCACATACACATTCGGCTTTCTTAATTTGATCTACAACCATATTATGTTTTTTTTTTAAATCAACTGTTTGGTTTTCAACAATAGAAACGACCAGAAAATAAAATGAATAAAGTATAATTTAAACAAATATATTGATTAGCTTTTCTAAATTCAGCATGAGTGGGCAACATGGAGAGTGCATTCCTTTTGTTTGGCAGATCGACACAAATCGCTTCTGCACACAGCGATACTTCTTAGAATAGTGTACTGAATCTGCCAAGAAACATGGCAAAAGGTCTAAAAAATTATTTAAGATTTAAATGGGAGGGGGGGTAAATAGAGAAGCTCTGCTTACAATAGCCCCCCCAAGCTGCAAAAAAGAATTTGAAAGGCCATTTTTACAAGTCATTCCATTTAAAAATGTCATGTTTTGGAACTGTATCATTATTTAAACGCTCCAAACGTGAATTCAAAACATTCTCCATCAGGCTGATTGAGAGCATGCCAGAGCTTGAATGAGGTAATACAGCAGCAGGTTGGAAGGACACTCACTTTTGGATGCCTGCTCTTTATTTGGCAAGGGCACAACAGACAGATGGTGGACTCACTACTGAGAGGATACCCACACAAATGCTGGCGAATACATTTTCTTCTCTTAAGGTGGTGAAGCAAACTGCAGAAAAAACAGGCATGCCTTTACCAGAGCCTGTCAGTGTATTACAGTGTTTTTTTTTTTCCTTTGCTAAAATTGTCTTCTGGTGTCAGAGTGTAGTGCTGCATCGGATTGTGTTATTCTAAGAACATGACACATAGGCAGCAATGGAACTACTGCGAACACGTTACCATTGGCTAAAGTATACCCCATAAAACAACAGCTGCTATGTCTGCTAAACATGAGCTTGAATCAGGGATTGAGTGAATGGCGTACAGCTGTCTATTCAAAAAACATCAACTACAACACCTGCAAGCACAACTGTGACTGCAACTGTGACTGCTGCTCGGCCTATGGTTTTAAGCAAGAAGTCTTCCAAAGGCCAGTGCACACCATTTAGTTCCAAAGAAAGTACAATAAAATAGTCCAACTTGGAGAAATATGTAAATGATGTACTCAATGAGGTAAAACCCAGGTAAATAGAACAATTTGTAGTACATGTATCATTAGCGTAACAATAGAAAGCAACATGCAAACCATTCTGACAGCTTGATCTCGCTGAAACAGGCAGAAGATTTGCTTTGCAACCTCATAAATCCAAGTCAAATTTGATCTAAAACTAATGAGGGTTACAGCAGTAAAAACAGTAAAAGGAAATTCTCCTAAAGAGGGAGAAAGCCAGATGGAGTAATGTTTTGAGAGAACTTGTTCTGTACTTTTGATGGATTCTACAGAAGAGCCATTCATTAATGTTTAAAGAAGCCAATTTTCGAAGAAGAAAAAAAAAAAAAAATACAATTATTTGAAAGTCAGGTTAAAGTTCAGTCTTGTAGGACCAGTCCTTAACTCTTTTATGCAAAAATACCCAGCTGAGAGATTCCATTTATATTCCCGTTTAACCATTTTAGGAATCTAAGAATCCTTGACTTTACAAACTTGACTTGACTTTAATGCGATGGCTCAAAGATTACAGACAAGCCCTCTGTTCACAAAACAAAGAGCTCATACTGGTCAGCTGCAAGGCTTTAAGCTCCCTCCCATGCCAAATGCTCTTGTGTCAAAAGGAGAGTAAAAGACAGCACCTTGTGACTTGAACATCAGTCATGGGATGATGAGCATCTGGCCTTGTGTTTTTCCACCTTATTGTGCATGCATTTACAGTAGGTATCAAGCACAAACTGACACTTCTGACTGCGTCTCATCTTGGACTGTCTGGTTTGAACGAGAATGTATTATGACATTTCTCTTAAACAAATTTGGGACAGTCGCTTTTCATTTGGGAGAACAATAAAATGGGCCAATTGTTCAAAAATGAGATGGCAGTAAGGAGTATTAATAACTTTGTGTTAAAGTGCAAAAGGGAATTCTGCACTCTGAAATATTACATATATATGCATTTGTATTTTTTTTTTTATGCAAGAGCTTCTCAAACTAGTGTAACAAACCCATGTGGGGTCACTTGATTTACAAATGGGGTCACTAACCCTAAACCCTGATTTAGTGGCTGTCTGCTATACTGATCTCGTAGTGGGGGCACTGTGGGGTTTTTTTTTTACAGAAGAGAAAAAAAATCACTTTGGGCTTCTAAAAATAAAAAAAAAGCTTAATCTCTGTACTACATTGCAGCAATATTTAATGCCAAATAAAATAAAAAAATAATTTTATTCACAAAAGTGGAGGCACACAATTGGTACATTTAAATGTTTCCTTCACTTAAACTTAAGAGACTCAAACCTATTCCAGCATGGCAATGCCCCTGTAGACAAAGCCAGCTCCAAGAAGATATGGTTTACAGCAAGATTTTAAGTAGCCTGCAGTAGTGCTCTTTAAAATTAATTGGAAAACTGATCGCACCCCAGACCTCCTCACCATATACCAGTACCTGACTTTACTAATGCCACTGTGGTTGAATGAGCACCAATCTGCAAACCACACATTAAATTCATGTGTAACATCTTCCCAGAAAAGTGAGAGTTAGTGTAACAGCAAATGGGGACTAAATGTGACTCAGGACTACAGTTTGCATCTGATCACCATCACTGCACACCTCAACATTGTTTATCTGTATTAAATGGAAATTCAGTGCCACCCAGATGAGGATTTGTTCCCTCTTGGGCCTGGTTAATCACAAGGTTTCTTCCTTATGGCGTTTCAGGGAGTTTTTTCTTGCCAACGTCGTTGCTAATTAGGGACAAACTTACACATAAAGAACATCTTATTTATTCTTTGTCACCACATTATCTGTGTAAAGCTGCTTTAATTGTTCATTATTAAAAGCGCTATACAAATACAGATTAATTGAATTGAATTGAAGTGTGGAAATTGATGTTCAAAAACCACATGAAATCTACTGGTCAGTTGTCTACAAAGTTTTGTCCATCTAGTATAAGATGACTAGCAGTATTGACATTGCTGTATTAGCATGAAAGTTGAATCTGACTGCAGATGAGGAAATGCAAGAGCTGGACTGAAAGACTAGAGATAATACAAGAGCTAAATTCTATGGGTGACATGTAGTTTTAAATGCACAGTTCGAATTGTCGGGAAATGTTAATAAAAATTATAAACATGTTAAAAGAAGTCTGAAATTACAAAATAAATCCAGGAAGCTTGCAAAGATATTTTCCAGAAAATTAGTTTAAGGATTAAAGCAAGTAATATAGGGTGGCTTCTTACTTTAAAGCACAGGCTGAAAATAACTTATTCCCAGAGCAATCAGTACACATTCTTTTATAAGCAAAGCTAATCTTTTTAATCAAAGCTGTCTGTTTAAAAGATCTGTTTCCTGACATTTAAGAATCGGAAGAACTTTCTGGTAGGCAAAACATTTCTGAGTAATAGCTCAGTGTATTCTGATTCTCATGGTATAGCAAGTAGTAAAGTTAGACAGAATTCAAAATGTATTTACTGACATGTAACGGAAGCAGGAGTTAACTCAGGTGTAAAGTAATAAGGAAAAGGAAAGGGCAGATGTGTCTAAGCAAGCTACTGCAATGACCACAGCAAGATACTGTTCGTCTTTTTTTTTTTTTTCGAATTTAGTTCGCTGCTTCTAAGCTGAATCTATATTAGTTTGTGGGTGGAGTAAGGCCCGATGTGTGAGAGATCCACTTATGATGTCTTTCCATTGTTCTGAGACCAAACCGCCTCTTTTTCCTCCCTTTACTTTTTTTCCTACTGCAGTCTGGTCTGCTTATGAATCACACCACAGATGTGCAAAGCTCCCAAATACAACCTGTAAACGTAAACACAACTTAATGTTTACTTTTGCCCATTTAAAGCGTGATGTGTTTGACCAGGAAGCAGACACTAGCATATAGCATACAGTTCTGATCTGCTAATGCACTATTAACTTGTTAAACTTTGTTACACAAATTAAGGCAAGAGTAGAATCGTGGCAAGCTGGTAGCATCATTATGTATATTTTACCAGCTGTAAATTACAAAAGTGACACCATACTTTTGTTTCGTAGCAATAAACGTAATTGCCCTGATTAATTACTAATAATAGCTGTAAAAGTTTTTATAATAGTTTATATAAAGATGCTTATAATCATAATTTATTGTTTTTATTGTGACTTGACTGGAAGATATATGGCAGACACTCAGCGGTCCCCAACCTTATTTGTGCCACGGACCGGATTAATGTCAGACAACATTTTCACGGACCGGCTTTTAAGGTGTGATGGATAAATACAACAAAATATTGGCGTTTGGGGACCACTGCTCTATATAATAATCCTTTCTTCTTCTTCTTTTTTTCGCTGCTCCCATTAGGGGTCGCCACAGCGAATCATCACAATCGTCTTCCTTCACCACATCCATGAACCTCCTCCTTCCTCCTTCCTGGTGGCTTCATCCTCAGCATTCTCCCACCGATATACCCCATGTCCCTCCTCTCCACACTTACAAGTCATCTCAATCGGGCCTCTCTCTTGTTGTGACATGCGCTGTCCCTCTAATAAGATAATTTCTAATCCTGTCCATCATAATTACTCCCAATGAAAATCTCAGCATCTTCAGCTCTGCTACCTCCAGCTCCACCTCCTGTCTTTGACTCACTGTCACTGTCTCTAAACCATACAACATCGCAGGTCTCACCACAATCCTATAAACTTTCTCTTTCACTCTCACAGATACTCTTCTATCATTAATAACTTCTGCCATTTTTCTCCACACACTACACCCAGCCTGAACTCTTTTCTTTACTTCTCTAACACACTCTCCATTACTTTGCACTGTTGACCCCAGGTACCTAAACTCATCTATCTTCACCACCTCTTTTCCCTGCAACCGCACCACTCCACTGCCCTTCCTCTCATTCACACACATGTACTCTGTCTAACTCCTACTGACTTTCATTCCCCTTCTTTCCAGCACATTCCTCCAGCTCTCCAGGCTCTTCTCAACCTGCTCCCTACTCTCACCACAAATCATCCGCAAGCATCATAGTTCATGGAGACTCCTGTCTGACCCCGCCCGTCAATCCTGTCCATCACCACTGCAAACAGGAAAGGGCTTAGAGATGATCCTTGATGCAATCCAACCTCCACCTTAAACCAGTCTGTCGTTCCTACTGCACACTTCACTGCTGTCACACTGTCCTCATACATGTCCTGCACCACCCTCACATACTTCTCTGACACACCTGACTTCCTCATACAACACCAAAACTCCTCTCTCGGCACCCTGTCATACACTTTCTCTAAATTCACAAACACACAATGCAACTCCTTTTGACCTTTTTTTATACTGCTCTATCAACATTCTCAAAGCAAATTATGCGTCTGTGGTGCTCTTCCTCGGCATGAAACCATACTGTTGCTCACAGATGGTCACCTCTTCTCTCAGCCTGGCTTCCACTACTCTTTCCCATAACTTCATAATGTGACTGATCAATTTAATTCCCCTGTAGTTACTGCAGGTCTGCACATCTCCCTTATTCTTAAAGATCGGTACCAGCACACTCCTTCTCCATTCCTCAGGCATCCTCTCACCTTCCATAATCTTGTTAAACAATATTGTTAAAAACTCCACTGCCATCTCTCCTAAACATCTCCATGCTTGTATGTCATCTGGTCCTACAGACTTTCCACTCTTCATCCTCTTAATTGCTACTCCCACTTCCTCCTTACTAATCCTATCCACTTCCTGCTTCACCATCTCCACATCATCCAACCTTCTCTCTCTCTTCTTTTCCTAATTTTTCAGCTGCTCAAAATACTCCCTCCATCTTCTCAACACACTCTCCTCACTAGTCAACACGTTTCCATCTCCATCCTTTATTGCTCTTACTTGCAGCACATCCTTTCCTGCTCAGCCCCTTTGCCTGGCCAGTCGCTACAAATTATTTTCTTCTTCCCTAGTGTTCAACTTCTCATACAGCTTCTCATATGCCTTTTCCTTGGCTTTCACCACATCCCTCTTTACCTGCTGCCACATCTCCATGTACTCCTGCCTACTTTTTTCATCTCTCTGCCGATCCCAATTCTGTTTTCTCTTTATGCGCTCCTGCACTTCCTCATTTCACCACCACGTCTCTTTGCCTTACTTTCTATTTGCAGGGGTCACACCAAGTACCTTCCAAGCTGTCCCTTATCACTTGTGCAGTAGTCGCCCAATCATTCAGCACTATATAATAATCCTTTTATAAGGTAAATTAAAAGGTAAAGTTACTCATATTGATTAGTGTTTGGCAGTTTTATCCAGAGCAACTTACAATTATCTAAGTTATAAAACTTGTCAATTGAGGGTTAAAGGCCTTGCTCAAGGGCCCATCGGTGGCAGCTTGGTGGTGCTGGGATTTGAACTCACAAACTTCTGATCAAAAGTCCAACAACCTTAACCTCTGAGTTTACCACTTTTTAAACTCCTGTAAGCATTTTGCCATGCAAAAGTTCCACAAGAGAAGACTTTGAGTTCATGGTAAAACTCTAACAAACTGCATTGTTTTCCTTTTTATAAACTTTGGGATTTTAAGGTAAAAATCGTTTACATCTGCTATAGCATAAGTAAAAAGAGGAACTAACTTGTTTTATTGTTTCACAGCATTACACGTAACTTCCAACAGATAAACGTTACATGTCATTATTTAAATTAAAAAAAACTTTGCTGTGGAAAAAAAAAGGAATGAATCAGTTCTAAGATTCAGATATTGATGATTCATTATTTTTGTAGTACAACACATCCCTTTGTGTTTTATATATGTGATATATTAACTGTCATGTAGCTTACTAGTATTTTGGCCAGTGCAGATAACTAGCTGAACAAAACTGGAAAGAATTGAGTTTCTGATCCCCTCCATTGCCAATAAAAAAAGAAATGGGAGTTGGGTCAGCATCAAGCACTTTAGCTGGAAAATATTTTTTGTCTACCTGTGGTGCATACAATTACCTAAAACCATGTCTATGTTGGTGTCACCAACACCACAAATAACATCCACAAAAGTTGTGTTTTTGCCTATACCATGGAGTTTCTGATCAGCCACAGTGTAAGCCTTAGAAGCGGGTTCTGGAGTCAAGTCAACCACCCACTACACTTTTGCTTTTCCATAACAACCACCAAAACATTTCTTCTTTTTTTGTTTTTTTCCAAGTGCAGTGTAGAAGATTATATCTTACTGAGTTGCAATATCTTGAATATAGTTGCAGTAAGCAATTTTTTTCCTATTATAAGATTATAAGATTTCAAATATAAGATTATTAAGCCTATTTGTAGACTTCAAAATATGAAATAGTCTTGTTCTATGAGAATTGTACTAGTTATTTTTATTCCTAGAAAAAGCAAAATGATAAAACAAATAAATTACATTTAATGCTTGAAACTAGAACAAGAATGAAATTTTTTTTCATATACATAATAGCACAGTGGAATTATTTTCTTCGCATATCCCAGCTTGTTCAGAAGCTAATGGCAAATAACTTTATAAAGAGATCTTCACTTGCTAAGACTCACTGCAACACACTATTTGTTGCAGTGTGTTACAGCGGTTGAACCATCCTTTGTACCAGTGGTCCCCAAGGTCTAATTATGGTTATATAATATCATACATTTTTTAAGGGCAGACTTTATTTACATTTACAAGCAACATATATATATATATATATATATATATATATATATATATATATATATATATATATATATATATATATATATATATAAAATATAAAAAATATAAAAAAATAAGTATCCTTAATAGAACCCTAATAGTACCAAATACAGTATGGTACCATTTCTAGAGTTTGTTGTATACTGTATGAAATACAACAACTCAGTATTACTCTTCCATACACTGCTATTATTTTATTTAGTAATGTTTCTTTTTTCTTTTTCAAATACTCATGACATTCTGTTTTACAGCTTTTCAGTTAGAAATGTATTTCTTGTTTATTATTCCTGTTGGCAATCTGTCATACATACTGTAGGTCAATTTTATTTTATTTTTTACAGATAAAAACTTTTCAAACAGTTCAACAGCGTACTGAAAGAATGCGCAA